>JAKCPI010008984.1:0-13979 GCA_023213315.1 Euborellia annulipes
GCAATAGATTGACGATCTCGTCCCATGAATCGACATCTCGCCGTATGGATTTATACCAACTAAGAGCCGGTCCCTCGAACAGGTCGATCGCTTGCCTAAACAGGTCTCTCCTACTCGTATTGCGTGCTCGTCTGATGGCTGATATGTTCTCTAGAAAAGCATTGATGCTCTGCCCCGTACCATCTCCACTAAATCTGCAATCCCAGTCTTTGACATTGACTGATTTTTTAATGGTGATCGTCTTTCTCCGATGATGTAATATGTCTTCGTTTTCGGATGCCGTTTCGTATGACGATTCACTCCGGTCATCCCGAGAACGATGTATGTGATGCTGGACGCTAGCCTCGGCGTAAGAGTTTGGAGAACGTCGTCGGTTAGCGCGCACGACAACCGATTTCAACTTCTGGACTTTGAGAGCCTCTTTCTTAGTTTCATTTGCTTCTTCGGACGAACTACTACTAGACTGATCTTCCATGTTGGTTGTCCGACGATCCTGCGATTTATGATTTTCAATTTTGTCTTGCTGTCTCTCCCCTTCCTGAACGCTAGCGTAATTTGAATTCACTCCTCCACCTTTTGAGGTTGACGGCTTTGACAATCTTAGTTTCTCCATTTCTTCCAGAGAGGTTTCTTCTTGGTCCTCATCACGGATCAGATCCCAGCAGTCTAATGATGCCTGAAGGATGGTTGAGCGCTCGTTTAAAAGCTCCTGCTCTTCAGTTTTAAGACGCAATGCCCGATTGTATATATGAGTCAATTTAGTATGGACCTGTTCGGGGTGTGGTGGTTGCTCTTTGTTTTTTAACGATTCCTGGATGGCTTTTAATTTAGTATCTAGCACTACTAGTTCCTCTCGCGCCTCACGCCCACTATAATTTAATTTAGCTACAGTCCCGTCCTTCTCCAACTTAAGGATATGTCTGAGTTTTTTTCTCATATCCTGTACGTCAGAGGAGGACGTGTCGATACCTCGCTCGGTGAGTTCGTATTCTAACTCATCGCGACTTAAACGGTTAATATTATAACGAGCCATTTTGCCTGAGAGTGTTTACAGTATACTGTATTATATATAAAAGAAAATCAGAATATATATATTTTAAAATACAATATGTGAGCAATAGTAATAATATTAGTATTATTTAAAAAAAATAAAAACAAACTAAATATTGTATTCTCGGGATGATTTTTCCCTTTTCACTTCACTTTATTTATCTAAAAAGAAATCACTTTTTTTCAGGTCTATGGTGACTGAAGTGACATTATTTTTATTTATAATAAATAAATAAATTCTTATTAAAAAGAAGAGCACTCCTTTATAATTGAATAAATTGATAAAGTTTGTTTTGATCAATAAAGTCCCGTTACGGAGGTCTTTTTTGTAGTGTTTTTACGTTTTAATTTATTTAACACTAATTAATATTCAAATAAGAATCTTATTCAAAATTGATTTTATAATAAATTTAAAATGTCTAATGATATGGGGATGATTTTTCCCTTTTATTATATATTTTAACATAAAAACACTTATGTGAAAACGAATTAATGTTTAATTTGAGAATAAACATAAAGTCAAAAAAAGAAAATCACTTCGTTAGATTAATTACAAGGCACCAATGGGCCCCACGTTGGGCGCCAATTTTATTACGTTTTATTAGTGTCCACCCTCCAGCCCAGTGGAGATGGGAGTGGGGTTTTTGGTGCCAAAAATTAAAGAAGATATTTTAATAAAAGTTTTATTATATAGCAAAAAAAACACAAAATAATAGAGTAAAGATTGTTACAGCATCTCTAGGGTGGTGGGTCCGCTGGTCACCGTCGTCGTATCTTCTCCTGCCAGTGCAGATTTTCTCTCTTGAGTATACAGTGACGGTTCTTGGTTTAATTATCCGCCTTAAAGCGTTAAACTTCTTGATCGGGCCCAAACGCACCCTATCACACTGCTGACTCGCACTCAACTGACTCTCCTTCGCTCAGCGCTCTCCAGCGCGTTGCCCGTGCGGGGAGGCACTTGCCCCTCCACTCTCACGCCCAATGGCTTAATCTTATCATGAAAATTAAAAATTAAAAATGAATAAAAATATTAAACAAAACTAAGGAGCTATTTATTTGTTCCCTTACAAACAGGACAAATTATTTTCATCCCGAAATTGCCTATAACTTTTAGAGGGTTTATTAATTCCTAAAGTTACGATTGGTCTCCCATAGGAAATGTATAGAGAAATATTTATGTATTCTTTTCCTTTGTGTATTCCATGAATGTAAACAAATCCTCAAGCAGGCTCTGGATTGGAATGGAATAATAATAATTTTCTTGGTGTAGGGGTTAGAGTGCTAACCTCATATACCGAACGTTGCGGGTTCGGACCCCAGGCAGTCCGATGATTTTATTTAAGCCTGGCTTAAATAAGAATGCCTGGACCCCCAATAGATATATATCATATATAGCGGTTATCGTCAAAGTCTTAAATGGCCTGAGTTGCCGAAAAGACTGTGTGAATGTGAGTGTGAATGAGAAAAAAGTGTGAGTGTTTAGAAAAAAAAAACTACGAGGAGAGGGAGTTGCTGTGACATCCCGTCCTGTGGAAGGGACGTAAAGGAGGTTCCCTCTCAGTGATGCATTCGTCGAAAGGAGTCGGTGCTGAAGGAGTCCCTCCTCAACTAGGACATCCTCCATAGCATAGAAAAGGTTGGATAAAAGGAACCAGAAATAAGGATTAGTTCACTAGCCAGAAACGAGCGCAGGACGAGGAATTAGAGATAGGAAAGGAAATGATGTAACTTCACGGGGTGCCGGTAGATGGCTACGGCCAGAGGCCGGTTGGGTTTGAGGTGTGTGTCTTCGTGCACGAAAGCACCTCGGGTAAATAAACGGGGATCCGGATAGGAATTTCAAATAATAATAATACAATAATTGTTTCCTTAGAGAGATCGGAGATTGGATAAAGACAGACAGACGGACGGACACTCCGCCATTATATATATATAGGTTTTTTTTTTAACTGATAAGGGAGTGCTATCTTTTAATAAGCCAGATATGTAGCATTTGTATTGCCTGAAAAATTCCGACACTTGATTAATAAAAGGCGAAGGTCCGAACCAGCTGGAGGGGGGTCCAAGGGGGGCCAGCAATCTTTAAGCCCCTTCCCACAATTCAAAATTTGAATTATTATGTTACGGATAAAGAAGTAACATTTTTATTATAATAAAATTGATGACTTACTTATTGGTCACATGACCTGTGAGTGTTAATTACCTAAATTTGAGGTCAATAGGAGAGGGGAGGGGGGAGGGGGAGGGGAAGAGAGTCTAATCAACCTGAGTGCTTCCGGCTCTGATTAAACTCTCTCTCTCTCTCTCTCTCTTTCTAGTTATAAAAGAATTAGTTTCATCACAGAGAAAATATTACTTACCACATAACACACAAAAGGGCTTAAAATAATTGAGTTTTTATTTTTGTCGTCACAAAATGTCTAAATAGAGCGCGCGTACTCTACCTCCCTTGAGTCGACTATTGAATAAATACAGGTGTAATGCAAAATTGAACATAACGTTGAAACGAAATCTCCGACCTTTTTGGTTGGCTGCACTGCTCAGGGGGGGGATAGCGAAGTAACAGCTAATACTGGATGCATACGAACGACGTGCAAGTCCTGTTGACGAAATCTATTATAAAGAATAACTCCTTTATTTTTAAATAATTTAAATTTTACATTACTATAGAATTATATATACAACAAAATTAGCGACAACGTAACTGCAAATAATTCAGTGACTAGCAAATATATTGACTTTTTTAAACATCAGTTAATAGAAAAAATTAATAATTTTTGGGCACACTTTATAAATATTAGGAACCGACTGAATATTCGGTTTTAGTTACGGTTTCGGCTAAAAATCCTGATTTCGGTTTCGGTCAAAAAGTAGCCGAAATCTATTCTGAAAAAATGGGATGAGACTCGCATGCAAAAAAAAGATCAAATGATTTGCACTTGAGAGAGAGAAAATTTTCCACAAGGTGGAAAGAATCCAGAAAAAAATAGTCTCCCTAAAAAAAAAAAAAAAAAGGTAAAATGATATGATATTTGTATAGGAAATGCAAGTTTCGGTTTAGGTTTAGGCTGAAAATCTTGTTTCGGTCGGACCCTAATAAATATTGAAATTTAAATATGAGAAAGTAAAAAATTTAATGAAAATGTTCGTCTTTTTAACCCTAAAAAGTCAGTCCCTAGCCCAGTACCAGCTTAAATGCAAATTTATTTTAAACTATTGGATTTATATAATCTAAGATACTTTATTAGCGTTGTTACGTCATAAATTTTGCTTACAAATGAATTTGCATTATTTATTTATTTATTTTTTTTTTTTCAAAGTAGCGTACCTTGATTCGAGCGTCAGTCCCCTGGCTTATGTTAAATTTGTTAAATTTGAAAAATATCTGATATTTTACACCGATGATAAAATAATTATCTGTTTTATATAAGTTTAGGTTGAATGCGAAATTTCAAAACAAAGACACCACAAAATGGCTCTCAAAAGGTATTTGGGCAGCTTCGATTGGGCAAAATTAAAAGTCGCTTGTAACAGATCACTCAGCTGAGGTGGTTAAATAAACTTGGGGTAAAGAGATGATGAGAAAACTTACGTAACGTTGAAAGGGAAAGCAACGCAGAAGGAAGGAATCGCTTACCTGAAACAGACAAACAAAACAATCGAATTAGTATTACTTGTTGACGGAGTTTGCTTTTCAATCACACTGGTCACAAGAAATCTGATTAGTGCAATTTTTCATTCTGAATTCAGATATGTAGTTAGAATTTTTCCATCAGGCACAGTTTTAGAGATATAGAGCAAAATAGATTTTAATAGAAAATGTGCTCTAAAACGGCTTTTATTTAGAATGTTCAAATTATTTTTAACGCGACACCCCGTAAAAATATGCAGATAGTTAGAATACATATAAATTTTAAGTTTCATCCCAATCGGAGGTCATTTAGACGTGCCGCAAACGGCTTAAAGTTTAGAAAAATCGAAATTTTCAAGATTTTTTTTGCTTTGGTCACCCCTAATGCAATTTTAGGTATGCCTGAATGCAAAAAATATATTTACGATATTCTATAGTTCTTCTAAAAATCATTCATTCGTAAAGATCTGTTAATTATTAACGAAATTATGAACAAAAACGTCAGCAAAGAAAAAACACAAGTACACTCACTGGTCGAAAAAAATGAACTTGAATTGATTTAAAAAGGGAACCCCATCCACGAGAAGCTTATGTATCCTCTCCGAGCATCGGGTCACCGGCACTTACTTTATTAAATATTATTTAAAAAAAAAAATTTCTAGAATCTCATATCTTTCTTTATACTTGTTAAAGAAAAGAAAGTTCATTTTTTTCGACCAGTGAGTGTACTTGTGTTTTTTCTTTGGTGACGTTTTTGTTCATAATTTCGTTAATAATTAACAGATTTTTTTACGAATGAATGATTTTTAGAAAGCCAAAGAACTATAGAATATCGTAAATATATGTTTTTTGCATTCAGGGATATCTAAAATTGTATTAGGGGTGACCAAAGCAAAAAAATCTTGAAAATTTCGATTTTTCTAAACTTTAAGCCGTTTGAGGCACGTCTAAATGACCTCCGATTGGGATGAAACTTAAAATTTATATGTATTATAAATATCTGCATATTTTACGGGGTGCGGCGTTAAAAATAATTTGAACATTCTAAATAAAAGCCGTTTTAGAGCACATTTTCTATTAAAATCTATTTTGCTCTATATCTCTAAAACTGTGCCTGATGGGGCAAAACTGAAATGATATTTGAATTCAGCATGAAAAATACTTCTAGAATTTCATATCTTTCATTTTTGTTGACTAGTGTCATTGAAACCCCTTTGTGACTTTTGGGTCACCCTGTATTCGAGCATTATTCCGCCCTGGTGCAATCTAATCATAATATTTTCCCCACCTGAGTGTTGTTGGCTGGATACAATAAAATAAAAAAGAAGAATTTGCTTTGTGTAGTAGACAAAGCTGATTAACGTTCTAATTCGAGCCCGGAAACAAATGCAACAAAAAAACAAAAACAAATCTCTTTAACAAATATTCCCGATTTTTTTTCCTTTCATCCAAAAATGGCACATAAATTATTATAAAAGATCTTTTTTTTATTAGACAAATTGATTCTCCGATCAAAATTGATTCCAAATGTTGATTGGATAAAATATTGATGGGAATTTGTTTTTTTTTTTTATCCGTTTTCACTCTAACGTAATAGAGAGGGAGAGAGAGAGAGAGAGAGATAGCATCGCTCTTGCTCTTTAGATAAACACAGAAACACAAATACAAATAAACACACGGGCGACGAATTTCTCTTTTTTTTTTTTTTGATAATTCCAATTTGCACATTAAATATTAAGAAAAAACAAATAGATCCATTTCGATGTAATTGGACAGACAGAAAAAAGATGTTTTGAAACGGAATAAACCGTCTTCAGTATTTGGATATAAGATTGAGTGGCTGTAGATATAGTTGATACAGGACCAAGGGAGTTGGCAGCCAATAAGTGAGCCTCTATATTAAATAAAAACTCTCAAGTGTTGAGACGTTTCGGCTTTATTCTGCTAATGCCATCATCAGTCAATTAGAGCTGGAAAGTCATACATTTAATTAATTTTTAAGTTGTTGATCACAAATCGTATACAAATACGAGACATTAAAAACAAAAAAACTTCCACAGCCCTTTGCTCTCATGCTACGATGACAAATCATTCTTTTGATCTTGATAATGCCATAGTCTTAATGCAAGTAGATAATACTACAAAGAGGCTGTTTGCAGAAAAATGTTTCATTAAAGCAATGGGAAGCAGGGCCCTAAACTTTCAGACTGACTGCGACGGGTTGAGTAATTTCTATCTCTTCTTCTTGAATGACAATGACGCTTTGCTGTCAATATAGGTGTGTGTATGAGAAAAATAGTAAAAATCATTAGTATATTAATTAGTTCATTATTGAGATTAAAATGTTTTTTTTATATAAAATTAATTTTTTTCATAAAAGTGTAATATTTTTTCTTTTTCTTCCTTTTAACCTTTTGACCGTATTATGGGATTTACCTGTCTATTGCCTTCTCAAATATGTTAAATTAAATAAATAAATATTTATTATCGGCTTCTCACCTCAGCCACTGACCTAATAATAGAGGTCATTGATATTAGACCATCTCAGGAATAATATATATTTGTAAATTAATAAACATTTTTATCAAAGCATACTGTTACTTAAGCGAATACACACGTATTGAATGACTGGAAGCATACAAATTGAAATTATTTATATACCACATAATGTATATAAAGAAATATTTAATATAACAACTCTATACACTTATACTGTAAGAATTTTTGTATATCTTATATAGAATATTTTATTTGTATTTGTGATCAACAACTTAAAAATTAATTAAATGTATGACTTTCCAGCTCTAATTGACTGATGATGGCATTAGCAGAATAAAGCCGAAACGTCTCAACACTTGAGAGTTTTTATTTAATATAGAGGCTCACTTATTGGCTGCCAACTCCCTTGGTCCTGTATCAACATCTTCAGTATTACTGGCACCCCGTGAAGTTACATTATTTCCTATCTCTAACTCCTCATCCTGCTTTCAATTTCTAGCTAGTGAACTAATCCTTATTTTTGGCTTCCCCCGATTCCTTTTATCCAATCTCTTCTATGCTAGGGAGGAACTCCCTCAGCACCTTTCGAAGAATGCATCCAGAGGACGGTCACAGGAACTCCCTCCACTCGTCTGGGGGCTATTTTAGTGAGATCCTATATTCCAATCCAGTTCCTGCTTGAGGATTTGTTTAAGGATCTAGGATCGAAATTCTTTTGCAAAGGGATTTAGTTCCTGAATTTAAAATCCTTGACAAATTTTTGATGGGAATTGTTTCGACCTCGACTGGCAAAAATTGCAACGAGAAAACTGGCTTCTCCAGGAAACATCAATAGAAAAAATCATCAACAATTATTAGGAATAACAATAGATTTATTTTTCTGATTTAATTACAACAATTAGCAATTTGGATACCAAATGGCTTAAATAGAAATGCCTGAACCCCAAATTGATTTATTAATTACAACGGTTATCGTCAAAGTCTTAAATGGCCTGAGTTGCCGAAAAGACAGTGTGAATGTGTGTGTGAGTGTGAGTGTGAATGAGAAAAAAGTGTGAGTGTTTAAAAAAAAAAAAAAAAAATTACAACAATTAATAATTCTCGGTCGTTGGCTTCGCTTCAACGCCGGTAAAAGTGGGGTACGAGTATCGCTTCTTTTGAGACAACCAAAAGCATTGAGAAGGATTATTAAAAATTATTTGAAATATTGCCAGATTAAATTGAATTTGCAAGTTTAGTTTAATAAAAATGAAGGAAAGGGGAAAACATTGATGGACTCATCTAATGTTGAGGCAGCATCCTGTTTGGTCCAAACTGGACCACGGCTGGGCTCGGAAGGTCTCGTTCGAGGGCCCGCGGCCATGGTTAGTCCATTTGTAGGAAGGCGCCGCATGAGGGACAAAGCAACATAATCTCGATATGTTTTGTTGGATATTAATTCAAAAAATTGTTTTTATTCGAATTTCCAATAAAATAGACAGAGAAAAAACTAAAATGGAATTAGATTTTTAGAAATTTAGCGTTAATAAAAACATTTCGACATTTTTGTCTTTGTTTTATTTATATTGTATTAAATTGATTAAAATGATATGCAGGTCTATTTTCTAAAAACAGACGTTAACATTTAAAATAAACAGAATCAGTGTTAAAAAAATGCTATTCTCTAAACCAAGTTTTAACAGCGACGTTAACATGTTGCTTTAATTTCAAAGCTATCAAAATCATAAACTTGTTTTTTAGGTTAAGGACGCCATGTTTATTTTAAACACGACGTTAAAATATTAAAGCCACCCCCTGGACATGGCCTTATTTTTTAACACTACTTATTTTAAGGTCTTTTTCGGCATCCCTTTATCAAATGAAATAAATTTTTCTCGCATAGGATCAAGGTCTTAAATTTACTTAGAAATGTATAAGTTATTTCGATATTAAAAGTTTAATAAATAAGAGTATCATTAAGAGGGATTTGCACAGGACTTGTTAAGAAGAAGCATTTATGACGCAAAGTTTATTTCTTTTTTTAATAAAATCAATTCACCAATTGTATCCTATCCTAAGCAAACTAAATGCTTTTTCCAGCACGCAATAATATTATTTTGCATTCCAGGAATTGCATTGCAGCTTGTGTTATCTCATGCATGCCTTATTGTGTGTATGCGCTATCAAATCAGAGAGAAGGAAGGAATCTTGTATTATTATGTTTATGTTGCTTGCCTGTCAGTGCTGGCACAAAAAAGAACAGTTTTTGTTTGCTTTTGTTCAATAAGAGTTGAAATTTGTTTTGTTTTGTCACCCTCTATTTGAACAACTTGCCGTTGAAATGAAATTAGGAAAAATACTCGGGTCTACAAATCCCCAAATGGGGAGGGTCGAAGAATTCCTGAAAATTCGAAATTTTCCTATTAGAAAGCATTGGGTTCTTGGAAAAATCAAATTAATTCTCTCTTAAATGAAAAATAATACAAATCGACAAAAATGAACTTTTTTTCTTTCACAAGAATAAAGAAGATATGAAATTCTAGAAGTATTTTTCATGCTGAATTCAAATATCATTTCAGTTTTGCCCCATCAGGCACAGTTTTAGAGATATAGAGACAAAATAGATTTTAATAGAAAATGTGCTCTAAAACGGCTTTTATTTAGAATGTTCAAATTATTTTTAACGCCGCACCCCGTAAAAATATGCAGGTATTTAGAATACATATAAATTTTAAGTTTCATCCCAATCGGAGGTCATTTAGACGTGCCGCAAACGGCTTAAAGTTTAGAAAAATCGAAATTTTCAAGATTTTTTTTGCTTTGGTCACCCCTAATACAATTTTAGATATCCCTGAATGCAAAAAACATATATGTACGATATTCTATAGTTCTTTGGCTTTCTAAAAATCATTCATTCGTAAAAATCTGTTAATTATTAACGAAATTATGAACAAAAACGTGAGCAAAGAAAAAACACAAGTACACTCACTGGTCGAAAAAAATAGACTTCTTTCTTTTACAAGTATAAAGGCGCGTTCACACCGGGACCTGACTTGACTTGAGTCGAGTCCGGTGGCGAACCCAACCTATGTATTCCTATGGAGTGCACACACTGCTGCGGAAACAGAGTTTTCGGCAGCAGTGTGTGCACCAAAACGTGTATATTAAGGTGGCCGAAAAAATAAATTTTTTTTTTAATTTCTTTCGGCCGTACCTCCTCAAAGTTGCCGCCTTTTGGCTAGAAAATGATAATGGCAAAATTATAGGGGCATTTTTCTCCATCGTTAGCCCATGTAACGGTAAATCCTTCAAATACCCTTAACATTTTTGTATACTTTTAATTGACTTGGGCTCTCCCAGTTATGGTCACGAAACCGGGCTGCGCAGCTGGTATTCTTAATATTGCTATCATGAGGGGGATAAATAGGCAAGAATTTGCTTATACTCTCGTATATTTGACCTTTTAACAAAGAATATATAAATAATCGTGAGATTCCTTTTAATGGTTGGAACATTTATTTACGTCATCCAAATTTTGATTTTGCTTGGGATTCGAACCCACTCGTTGCGTGCTCCCTCGTATACCAAACGTCGGGGTTCGGACCCCAGGCAGTCCGATGATTTTATTTAAGCCAATTGGATACCAAATGGCTTAAATAAGAATGCCTGGACCCCTATATGTAATATTTACCAATAACGGTTATCGTCTAAAGTCTTAAATGGCCTGAGTTGCCGAAAAGACTGTGTGAAGTGTGTGTGAGTGTGAATGAGAAAAAAAAAAAAAAAAAAAAAACCCACTCCCCTGGCATTTTAGCTGACATTCTACAAGGGAGGGGGGAGGGGGGTTGATATTAACTTTATACCGATACGTTGAGGGGAATTCCTCTCAGCAATGAAGGATTCCAAGAGAGAGCGAATGGAGAATAATAATTACTCTAATTATTTTTTTCATTATATAAATGGAAATAATTTTTTTTTAAAGGACTGTAATTAAACGTTAATTAAAAAATAACGAAATTACATTTTTTTTTTATTTTCCTCTCATTTCTTTATTATTTCTAAACAAGATCTATCTTTATTTTTATGCAAGTTTTTAATTATTTATTAAATATACAGAACAACGTTGCAGTCGTTTTCAAGTAGGCCTACTGTGCACTTGCTCCGACTCAAGTGAACTAACCTCTCAGGTGAACCTGATTGCAAGTCATTTACTTGATATTTTTGTCATATATATACTGTATATTATTATCTGTGTGTGTTATTTCCCAAATTGCGATTCATGCTGCAAACGCCCTCTAAATTTTTAGGTTTTGACCTAAACAAAAATATCAGACCCATATCAACCCTTAATATTCATATTAAACCGTGCCTAAATCATAATCAATTTCCCATTGAAATAACATGGGATTTTTGCACTTTATTTTATTCCACTGAAACAAATATACCTAAAAATTCCGTCAGGACATATTTTGTAGGAAATTTAACGCTCTACAAAAAAGGTCTGAATACTTTGTTCGATAAATTCAACCCCTTAAAAGTTATTCAAAGATTAAGTTAAAACTATCGTTTTTTTAATTTTCATCCTAATTCACATTTATATCTCAATTGAACTCATACAGATGGATAAGAAAATAAAAAAATACAAGAATTTGATAAAAAATAAAGCATAAATTATAATATCAAGATATAGGTATATTTGTTTCACAATGGAATAAAATAAACTGCAGAAAGTGCAAAATTCCCATGTTATTTCAATGGGAAATGGATTATGATTTAGGCACGGTTTAATATGAATATTAAGGGTTGATATGGGTCGGATATTTTTTTTTAGGTCAAAACCTAAAAATTTAGAGGGCGTTTGCAGCATGAAACGCGATTTGGGAAATAACGGACACCCAAATATATTATATATTGCATATTTTAATACTTTTACTGCAAAATAATATGGCATATTTAGCGGTTTTGGTGCATAAAAAACCGTTCTCTAGTTGAAGGGGGGAGGGGGAGGACGGGCAAAAATATCTTCAAAATATACGCTGTATATAAGGAAGGCGTTTTGCTGTTTGATTTCTCCCAGAATCACAGAAATATGTTTAATGGTGTTATCATTTCTTGATTAGGATCAGCCCACGCGTAACGTTTCGGTCCTAAGTTGACACTTGCATTTTGCTGATTAAAATGAAATCCGCCACCGAACTAGAAATAGCAGCTTGTGATGCATTCAAACTGTACAATATATTGTGATTTTAAAGGATTTCAATCAAGTCACATTTTGTTGAAATAAAAAACAACCCGAATATTGTACAAAGGGTAGTCGCATTTGTACGCCTAAAACGTAGCGATAAAAATAAAATGGAGATTGCCAGCAGAGTTGGCGCTCGCTGTTAAGAGAGCGTGCCAAATAAATGAAACGTTTCCAGTCTTGTTTTTTTTTTAAATAAGAGCCGAAGGCAAAGTCAGAAAAAAAGACCTCTGGGAAAGTGGCTCTAGTTTGTGTATTTAAAAAAAAAATCATTCTAAATACCTTTTTACAAGAATTTCACTTATGATAATATCAAATTTTGCTTTTATTCACAATCAAAAAATGATTGGAACGTTTTTTTTTTTTTTTTTTTTTTATAAAAACGTACAAATAAACAAAAATTGTATAAAATTTTTATTCCTGCTTAAACAAAAAAAATCTGGTGTGACTAGTCGCACAGCATACAACTTTCTCTTATCTTTGGTAATCGAAAGTTGTGTTCTGTGCGCTTGTCACACCAGATTTTTTGTGTCGAGATATATTTAGTTACCGCCGATATATTAGAATTCAAGATATGAACTTTTTTTTTTTTTAAACATTCACACTTTTTTCTCATTCACACTTCCAATTCCACCAGGCATTCTTATTTAAGCCAGGCTTAAATAAAATCATCGGACTGCCTGGGGGTCCGAACCCGCGACGTTTGGTATACGAGGTTAGCACGCTAACCTCTACACCAAGCCCCGAGGGCGATATGAACTTTATAAACATGGGAAAATATTTATATTTTGTTACCATGGCAACCATTTCTCCTATCTTTCCTATGAAGTATAAGAGTAAAGTGTGCTTCAAACAATTTTGAGAGCAAAATAAGAATATACATTTTAAAGAGCATCTAAAAAATAATTGATTTTTGAATTTTAATCAAAATCGTTGGAGCGAATTTTGAGAAAATCGAAAAAAAACTGAAAAAGTACATCAGTAAAGTACTAGTACTCTTTGGCCAATTTTGTTCAAAAGCTTCGTGTCCCGTCCCAGGGGAGTGCGTAACTTAAATATAAAATTTCAACTTCCTAGCTCTTTTCGTTCTTGAGATATTTTGTTCACAGACAGACAGAGCACTTTTTTTGGATTCAGGGGACCTCAAAACGTGTATATCCGTCAAAATCTCGACATCGAATTTTTGACATGATCGCAATATTTCCTCTCTATATATATTAACATAGTGAATATATGTAAGAGAAAGTAAAAATTTACTTTACTGAATGAAATTTATTTTTTATTTCGGCGATTATTCGCTGGATAGGTGACCGAGTCAGAGAGATGACGAAATCAATAGCAGAGAGATGAATTGAATAAAAAAAAAAATATCTCTTTTATGTCAGAGATAATATTATTGTTATTTTCTAAAACGGAGAGGTTGGATTATTTATGAAGTCTTCTTGTTGTTGTTGTTGTTGTTGTTGTATGGCAGAATCATATGACTTTTTTTGTTGTCATTCTTTTGGATAGGTCATTTATAAAATAATAACGTCCAAAACATTGTCCCCTCCCCTCCACATACACATACAAAGGAAA
>JAKCPI010008985.1:0-14722 GCA_023213315.1 Euborellia annulipes
TTATTATTGTTAAATAAGTTTAAATACTTGAATTACTTGTTTATTTTTTTCACGATTTTACTGATAACATTGGTAAAAGCGTACATTGACTAGTAATTGTATGCATATTTGAAATTAAAAATTATAATTAGTTTTTTTAATCAATCTCAAATTAAAAAAAAAAAAAAAAATAGGGGGCCGTGAGATATTGATTTGGGTTCCAAGGGGGCCGCGACTTTAAATAGTTTAAGAAGCACTGATTTAGAAAATTGCTTGCTGTGGCTAATATTCGCGCCTCCCCCTAAGACAAGTCGGCGCCTCCCCTAGGGAGGCGCGCCTCACAGTTTGGAAAACGCTGGCCTAAGGTGCTATGGGAAGTAGGGTGCACAACTTTCTCTTACTGAAGAGTAAGAGAAAGTTGCGTGGTGTCACACCAGATTTTTTATTAATTGTTGTCGATCACCTGCAAAAATAGAATAAACCTTCAAAATATTCAACGAGATATTTTCTTAAGTTTCGAATTTTTTGGCAGTCTATTTTAATAATCACAGAAATGAGTTTGACTCACAGTCAGTAGAGACCCCTAGGGGGTCCAGGGAGGGGTTCAAAGCCTTATGCGCTCACCGAATAAATAAATCCTAAGGAAACAATTTCTCTTTGTCTTCTTTTTTTTTTATTAATGTCCATAATTGAATTAAAATAATCCGGATATTCTTGGACAAGGACACGCGCATTTATTTATCTATTATGAATAAATAAATAAATATCTCCTCTTTTTTTCCACATTAATCATTTCCATTTTTTTTTTAATTTATCCTTTCTTATATCAAATCTCTTTTTTTTCCTTTTATCATTCAATTTCCGTATTTAATAGACTTGACATTCATTATGTTTGTGTAAGTCGAGCGTGTCGATTGAGTTCTTTTTTTCGTTGTTTTGTTTTGCCCGAGAGGCAGGCAGCAAAGCATGGAGGTCCAAAAGGGCGCCAAGGACAAGGGCACTCTGGCTTGGAAACAGGGCATCTTAAAATTGGTTTATACGTAAGAATAAGACAATAGATTGAACCTTGGATAGAAAATAAAAGAAAGGAGACGGTAGGCAACCAACAACAAAACGATGATATTATATAATCGAAAAAGAAAGCATATTTTTATAAGGAAATTTTATCACTAATCCCAAAAAATGACTGGTGACAATGATAAAATCTTATTAGATAATATATACTGAATTTTCGGTTGACGTATAAAAGTTAATACAGATCTATAATTTTAGTAAATGAAAATCCTACCAAATTTGATCGATCATGGTTGCATTTTTAAGATATCACACTCACAGTCAGACAGCTTCAGGGTAGTCTAGAACGTAGAGAATCATCAAAATCGACCACGAGGGTCCAAAAACATTCAATATATACTCCTATATAATAAATAAAAAAATCTGGTGTGACTGGCGCTCAGCATACAACTTTCTCTTACCTTCGGTAATCGAAAGTTGGGTTCTGTCCTTATCACACCAGATATTTCGTGTCGACATATATTTAGTTTCCAACAGTACGGTACATTCAATTTTCAAGATGTAAAATTTATAAGTAGGCCTATGTGAAAATATTTATATTTTGATACCATGGCAACCATTTCTCCTATCTTTTCTATGGAGTGCAAGAGTAAAGTGGCCGGGGGCCTGGCAACGGAGAAGATCAACAGTCACCACAATCGTTGAGGTTAAGTGATGCCAAGCGCGACGAAAGCTCGGGATTGGTGACCCCGAGCAATCAGCGTGTGGACTGCCCCCGGTTGCCATCGGTACAATGTATATGAAAATTTATATAATAAACTAGCTTACAAGGAGCGAGCAAAGCGAAGCGCTTGTAAGCTAGTTTATATAATAAATAAACAACCCCTAAATGCCCTCTGTAGCCGAAAAGGGTTTAAAAAAAAAAAAAAAAAAAAAAAAGAGTAAAGTGGTTAGAGCCAATCGAAAAAAACTGAAAAAGTGCATCAGTAATCTCCTAGTACTCTTTGGTCGATTTTGTTCAAAAGCTTCGTGTCACGTCCCATGGGGGTGCCTAACTTAAATATAAAATTTCAACCTCCTAGCTCTTTTCGTTCTTGAGATATTTTTTTCACAGACAGACAGACCATGTCGCGAAAACCACTTTTTTGGATTCAGGGGACCTCAAAACGTGTATATCCGTCAAAATCTCGACATCGAATTTTTGACATGAATCCAATACTTTCTCTCTCTTCCACCGAGTTACCTTAAATGTATTTTATTCAATTGACAAAATTTTAAAACATCATCATTAGTGAAGAAAAAAAATGACCGTAGAAGACGATTTATTGAATAATTAAAGTTCCTATTCCCTCTACTTACAATAAAGATGTAAATTCACTTTAATAAAAATAATTTTAGAGCGAGAACGAAAGATTAACATAAAAGTAACATTAAAGAAAAAAAAAAAAAAGAAATAAACTTGTTCATTGCGTTGAAATCACCAACAGAATTTTAAATCGTTACATATTTTCCTTTGATTATTATCTTAGAGAGTTATAATATTTTCCAAATAACGTTTCGTTGGTATATTCATCAATTTGAATAAAATTTTATTAAGAGGTGCGAAAAGTGTGTGTGTTTGGTAGGCGGTCATAGGCCAGTCAGCCAGCCAGCCAAGGCAAGTAACACCACAAAGGCGCAGGTGACACACAATTGCTATGCAAACATACTTTCCGAGACGTAGGCCGAAGAATGAGGAGTTTTTTTTTCAAAGAAGTTATGATCTATGACGACGACACACGCACACACCTGTTCTTTCGCTCACTCTCTGTAACCACCTCTTTATTATTTTTAGAGAACAAAATGTTCAAAATTAAAGGGGTTCAGGAGTGACGTCTAAACGTACTTAAAAAAAAAAAACTAGACTATTATAAAGAATTTTTCAATGAGGTTTTTTTTTTAAATGAATTAAATTCAGAAGAGATTATTGGGACATCGAGTTATAATCTTTTTAATGACTTATTAAAAAATTATCGTAATTAATTATTTTGTTATCAAGCAAATACAAAAAAAACAATCTGTCCCAATAATCTTTAATTTTTTTTAAATTTAAAAATGAATTTATTGTTATTATTAATCACATATTAATTAAGAAATTTTTAAAATATGCTTAGATGATTTATTTAAAAATCAAATGTCAAATTAGTTCAGCATTCTTGCAATAGATGGCAGACTAGTCTAACAGCCGATCGCCTAATGGCCTATATCTGGCCTATATTTATATATTTTTATGCTTTTATAAAAGATACATAATATATAATAACATTTATAAAGTATTTATTGTTAAAAGATCAATGAAAATCAACCAAATGCATTAAATATTATTAGCTACCATTCTGACATCTCTTGGGCAAATTTTTGAATTACTTATATTTGGGCATACTATTAATGACAAACAACGCCATCTTAGCGGGAAAAACATGCGTAACACCTTCGCTCCCGTAGCCCCTTAAGTAAATTAGAAAAATTTAAAGGCAGCTAGCTTTTTGATGACGTCACAGACTGCACTGTAAACAAAAATATGAATTTTCAATCGTTTTTCATATACTTTCGTGCTTGAATTTTAATATATCCAGTTTGTGAAATCATAAACTAGTTTATTAAGTAAAAAAAAAAAATATGAATCAAATAAAGTAGCTTAAAAATGATGATATTCAAGTAGTCGAGATGGTAAAGGCGTCGTACATATGAAGGGAAGAAACCAAGAGTCCTCTGTATATATCATTTTATTAATAAAATTATCAATTTTTGCACGAAAATCCGCTCTCTGGTTATATTTGTCTAGAACGTTAAGGAAAGGCGTAGGCAAGCTTGAGGGTGTTTCTGGTGTTTAGAGCCAGGGGGAGGGGGGGGGGGCTAGGCGCGAAGCCCGCCGAAGGCTGGCTTCTAGTTAATAAATAATAATGTTAATCACATTTGTTATTATTATTTTCTTTTTATTACCATTTATTCATGTAATCGTTAAGTACTAGTAGGCTAGTAACAATATTTTTATTGATTTGATTGTGAATATATTATAGAAATTTATTTATCTATTTTTTTTTTTATTAGCCTATTATTTTCATGAAATGGTTGCTATTATGCTAGAGTATTTAAATAAATATTCCAATCTAAAAGATAATGTTAATATCAGCCTTAACAGAAGTCGAAATGCTATTTATATATATATATATAAATTTCTATTCTCTCTGTCTGTCATTCAAATTAATTCAGTAAAGTTTCGGCCGATTTTGTTCAAAAGCTTCGTGTCACGTCCCAGGCGGGTGCCTAACTTAAGGGGGCTACGGGAGTGAAGTGGTTACGCATGTTTTTCCCGATAAGATGGCGCTTTTGTCATAAAAAGTATGCCCAAATATAAGTAATTCAAAAATTTGCCAAGAGATGTCAGAATGGTAGCTAATAATATTATAATAATAATATTTAATGCATTTGGTTGATTTTCATTGATCTTTTAACAATAAATACTTTATAAATGTTATTATATATTATGTATCTTTTATAAAAGCATAAAAATATATAAATATAGGCCAGATATACGCTATTAGAGAATCAGCTGTTAGACTAGCCTGCCATCTATTGCAAGAATGCTGAACTAATTTGGCATTTGATTTTTAAATAAATCATCTAAGGTTATACGTAGATTGAATAATAGGCTGGGATGAGTAGAGTAAGGGGGTTGGAGAATGATAACCAGCAATTTTATAGCTCCACCTGACGTCCTTTTATTTGGCAGATATTTCGATGCGTAAGACACACATCATCTTCAGTGCCGCGAGGATATAGTAGGTGGGCTTTGTCTATTAATATCAAATGCCTTAGGGGCGTTAAACATAGTGGTGAGGTGCCTTCTCTAAGCTGATGACCGCTCTGTGTCCAAAGCAGAATTGATATTAAAATAATATAGAGCAATCTATTAAAAGAACGGACAACTAAGTTTTTAAATTGTGCCATCTAATGATTAATTTAAAAACTTAGTTGTCCGTTCTTTTAATAGATTGCTCTATATTATTTTAATATCAATTCTGCTTTGGACACAGAGCGGTCATCAGCTTAGAGAAGGCACCTCACCACTATGTTTAACGCCCCTAAGGCATTTGATATTAATAGACAAAGCCCACCTACTATATCCTGTGAGTATTTTTTAAAAAATTTTCAAAAAAACTGTATTATTTAATATTCATCTTTGTTTATATTTTTGTAAATTAAATTTTAAAGCGCGGCACTGAAGATGATGTGTGTCTTACGCATCGAAATATCTGCCAAATAAAAGGACGTCAGGTGGAGCTATAAAATTGCTGGTTATCATTCTCCAACCCCCTTATCTAAGGTTATTTTACAAATTTCTTATTTAATATGTGATTAATAATAACAATAAATTCATTTTTAAATTTAAAAAAATTAAAGATTATTGGGACAGATTGTTTTTTTGTATTTGCTTGATAACAAAAAAATTAATTACGATAATTTTTTAATAAGTCATTAAAAAAATTATAGCTCGATGTCCCAATAATCTCTTATGCATTTAATTCATTTAAAAAAAAAAACCACATTGAAAAATTCCTTATAATAGTCTAAAGAATTATATATATCATGTGTTGGTCCATGAGGTAATTATGAAAAACATATAACCAAGTATTTATTAATTTAAATAAGCGAAAAATGTAGGACTGAAATCAGCGATCTATCATAATTTAAATGAGCGAGTGCGTACTGTGGTCCAACAGTAGGGCGTGTTGAGCGTAAATCGACAAGATCCGTGGTGCAAATCCCGGCGGTACCTACATTTTTCGCTTATTTAAATTAATAAATACTTGGTTATATGTTCTTATAATAGTCTAGTTTTTTTTTTTTTTAAGTACGTTTAGACGTCGCTCCTGAACCCCCTTAACACACATCAAATTGTTTACCTATATCTTCACAAATGTTATAAAAAGAAGAAGAAGGAAGCAAAAAATTTGAATTTTTTTTAATACCTATATATTACATAAGTTCCGGGGTGACCGAGCCGGAGCTCGGTCTTTTTTTTTTATATTGATAAAATTGTAAAAAACTAAAAAAAGGACATCAGTGAAGTACGAATACTCGAGGGGCGCAATTTGATTTGTATAGAAGAAATAAGAAAATATTTAAAAGAAATTATTATATAACGAGATAAATAACTTGCTCCTCAATGGAAACATCAATAAAAACACCAAAATAAGAAGTAACAGTCCAGGGAGAGCTTTGAGGAATAGCAACATTACTGGGTGGATACTTAGAGGAGACAGTGCCTCATAAGAATACATTAATCATGAGATATAAGAGAGTTGCCCAGGAAATGCGTCAGCCTGGAGACAATTAAAAATTATTATTTTCAATAAAATTAATTAATAATAATCAGAAATTAGTATTTTAATATTATAATTTAAATAATAGGTATATTTCTACTAATTGGCCTTTTGACATTATTAAATTAAATACATTGTTAGTAATTATTGATATAAAAAATTAAATTTACAAAATTGCACATTAATTGAATTTTAATATTCGTGGAGAGATAAATCTGTGGGTCCAGAGTAAAGAGAGGGAGGGTTTGACCAGGAAGCAAGCCCACTAGGCTTTGAATATTATAAAACCTTTAAAACGAAAATTAGAAAAAGCTAATAAAGTACACCAGTAAGGTACTAGTACTCGAGGTGTCCTGAAGATGAAACGTAGCGCAATTTGTTTTTTATCCCGGAAATAGCAAACATTTAAAAATTGAAAGAAATCTTTAAAGGGAATTTCGAGAAAATTGGAAAAAACTAAAAAGTGCACCAGTAAAGTACTAGTACTCGAGGTGTCCTGAAGATGAAACGTAGCGCAATTTGTTTTCTATCCCGGAAATAGCAAATATTTAAAAATTGAAAGAAATCTTTAAAGAGAATTTCGAGAAAATTGGGAAAGACTAATAAAGTGCACCAGTAAGGTACTAGTACTCGAGGTGTCCTGAAGATGAAACGTAGCGCAATTTGTTTTTTTATCCCGGAAATAGCAAACATTTAAAAATTGAAAGAAATCTTTAAAGAGAATTTCGAGAAAATTGGAAAAAACAAAAAAGTGCACCAGTAAAGTACTAGTACTCGAGGTGTCCTGAAGATGAAACGTAGCGCAATTTGTTTTTTTATCCCGGAAATAGCAAACATTTAAAAATTGAAAGAAATCTTTAAAGAGAATTTCGAGAAAATTGGGAAAAACTAAAAAAGTGCACCAGTAAAGTACTAGTACTCGAGGTGTCCTGAAGATGAAACGAAGCGCAATTTGTTTTTTATCCCGGAAATAGCAAACATTTAAAAATTGAAAGAAATCTTTAAAGGGAATTTCGAGAAAATTGGAAAAAACAAAAAGTGCACCAGTAAAGTACTAGTACTCGAGGTGTCCTGAAGATGAAACGTAGCGCAATTTGTTTTTTATCCCGGAAATAGCAACTATTTAAAAATTGAAAGAAATCTTCAAAGGGAATTTCGAGAAAATTGGAAAAAACTAAAAAAGTACACCAGTAAAGTACTAGTACCCGAATTTTCCCAAACATGAGACCTAGCACAATTGCATATTTGGACCACAAATAGTATATATTTAAAATTTGATAAAAATCGTTAGAGCCGTTTTCGAGAACTGATATGCATATAAATAAACAAACAAACGTACATTGCTCGTTTAATATAATTAGATTAGATAACATTTATAAAGTATTTATTGTTAAAAGATCAATGAAAATCGACCAAATGCATTAAATATTATTAGCTACCATTCTGACATCTCTTGGCAAATTTTTTGAATTACTTGATTTTTTGGGAATACTTTTTATGACACACAACGTCCTCTTATCGGGAAAAACATGCGTAACACCTTCGCTCTCGAGGCCCCTTAAATAATTAATCAACGAATGAAATATACCAGGGGGTTCCCAAAATTTTTCGGTTCCGGGCGTCCTGAATATATCAGAATTTTTCCGCGGCGTACCATGTCAAATCTCAGGGCAAAATCTAATGTTACTAAGTATTAGTTTTTCTTCATTTCGAATTCAGATACGCCTTGATATATCTATACCTTTTATGTTTGCAATTGTATTTAATAAATAATTAAAACTTCTTACTTTGAACTTTATTAATAGGCTATAATATTTTGTATAGGAAAATTTTCACGGCGCCCCAAGAGAATAGCCTTGGGGCGCCGCGGCGCACAATTTGGGAAACACTGAAATATACGATACTTTTCTCTCTCATGTCTCTTAATCTTCTTGGAAATTCTATGTCTTTTTCGTCAGTCGAAAATAGAATCAAATTTTTTTTTAATAAAATGAAAAATTTGAATGCTGAAATTCATTATTATAATTTAGCTGTGACCAATCATTGGATAAAGTTAATAATTTAATTACCAAAAATAATAAATGAATGACTTTTGACTTGAGCAGTTTTTCACGTAATATAGATCTGGCAACATTGCATTCATCAGCTATCTATTTTAAATCTTAAAAGCCTTCAATTTTATTTTATTTAATATATTACAATGATTAATGCAAATCAGTTTAAACACAATGGACAATTTGCGAGAAAAAATATCGTCAAATGGAAAAAAATGTAACTGACAGCGAGAAAAGAGTATTATTTTATGCAACGTTGCCAGACTGGTCTGAGTCTCATTTTTAAATATTGGCGACTGTCATTTTGGAGAATTTTTTTGACTTTCTTGTTAAAATATCTTTAAAAGATTTCTGCAGAAACTCTTGATTTTATGTTTAACGTATTCCTCGGAAGTGAATTGATAAAAATGTAAGTTTTTTTGTTTTTTTACCTATTGCAGAGATGGCTATATAATTCGATATGTGTGCGTTTCGTCGACATTCCCCATAGACTACATGTTAAATTTCAATTTTTTAATAATTAATTACACGATAACCCTGCGTCAGATCTGCTTCAAAATTTTATTTTAAACGTATGTGATAGTGATTAATAACATATTAAACAATACCTTCTCTCTATTTATCATATATAGAAAAATTTAAAATATTTAAAAAAAAAAATTTTTCAAATAAAGTATTTTACTTTCTCAATTTGTTTCTTATTTATTTCTCACTTGATCTATTTAAATAAACATTGATAAAACACTAAAGCTTGATCATAAATTCTAATATTTTGAAATGAAAGATATTTAATAGGAGAGAGAGAGAGAGAGAGAAAATTTAAGAATGTTGTTATTTACTCTCAATATTCAAGTTCGAATGCAAATTTTTCTGAATGCATTTGGCGATTGCATTGCGCCAATTCTCTCTCTCTCTCTTTTATCTATATACTCTCTAGTTCACCTTAATTCGAGCAGCTGTATGCAATATGCAACTCTAGGGCGTGCCTAGACACTTTCCAACCGGATTAGATTATATAGAAAAAATTAAAAAAAAAATATAACAACTAGCCCACGAGGATAGATGTCAATTACTGATCTTTATCATGTCTCTCAAAAGAGAAACAAAATTCCTCAATAGCGATGTAAAAATTACTAAATAAAAAAAATTACAAACCCAAGACAAAAAGGAATTTCGACGTATCGGTAAAGAGTTGTTATCTTCTTCATGATTTTAAGGAGGTTTAGTTGTAGTGTAGATATTTTTCCCGCTAAGATGGCGTTGTGTGTCATAAAAAGTATGCCCAAAAAATCAAGTAATTCAAAAATTTGCCAAGAGATGCCAGAATGGTAGCTAATAATATTTAATGCATTTGGTTGATTTTCATTGATCTTTTAACAATAAATACTTTATAAATGTTATTATATATTATGTATCTTTTATAAAAGCATAAAAATATAAATTCGAAAAAAAGAACGGGAGCCTTCCCGGGAACTGCAGCCAGGTTAAATAAAAAAACTTTATATTTCTTTGCCGACGTTTCGGGTGCTAGTCACACTCATCCGCAGGGCAAGCAAAATTGTCAAAATTTAGTACAGGTTGAGTGTGACTAGCATCCGAAACTTCGGCAAAGAAATATAAAGTTTTTTTTATTTAACCTGACTGCTGTTCCCGTTCTTTTTTCTAATTTGAATATCTACAGCCATTCAACTCAAGAATTTCTATCATAAAAATATATAAATATAGGCCAGATATAGGTTATTAGGGGATCGGATGTTAGACTAGCCTGCCATCTATTGCAAGAGTACTGAACTATTTGACAGATAATTTTTAAATTTATCATTTAAGCCTTACTTTAAATTTTTTAATATTAATATTAATAATAACAATAAATTCATTTTCGTATTTAAAAAAAAATTTAAAATTATTCTGTTTGTTTTTCTGCGTTAGCTTGATAACAAAAAAATTTATTTCCACAATTTTTTAATAAGCCATTAAAAAAATTATAACTTTTTGTTCCATCCCTTATGAATTTAATTCATTTAAAAAAAAAACACATTGAAAAATCCCTTATAATAGTTTAGTTATTTTTAAAATACGTTTAGACTCCTGCACCCCCTTAAACAGGTGTTTTAAGTTGTTTTGAACAATTGAACTCATAATTGGACCCTGTTAAGCATTCGTGTGTCAAGCGCCATCTACCGAGTTTTGAGAAAATTAACATTAAAGTTTTTTGTTTTCATTGGATTCTATATAATTTTTTTGTCAATTGTGCAAGTAACATTAAATATAAATTTTTTTAGGACATATTTCATAAAAAATAATATTAATTATAGAATTTGAAACAATATACAGTGCTTAACTCAATTTTCAATTTTTTGGCTCTTGACACACTAATGCATAACAGGGTCCAATTATAAGAAGAAAAATAAAATTAATATCTCGAACTTTTTAACTTTTTTTTTTTTAAATCAATTTCAAATTTTCCCCTAATCATATTAAATGACAGAAAGTAATAAAAAAAAATCTGGTGTGACTGGCGCACAGCACACAACTTTCTCTTACCTTCGGTAATCGAAAGTTGTGTACTGTGCTTGTCACACCAGATTTTTTGTGTCGACATGTATTTAGTTCCCGGCAGTAAGGAATATTTGAATTCAGATGTAAAATTTATAAGTATGGGAAAATATTTATATTTTGTTACCAGGGCAACCATTTCTCCTATCTTTCCTATGAAGCACAAGAGTAAAGTGTGCTTCAAACAATTTTGAGGGCAAAACGAGAATATACATTTGAAAGAGCATCTAAAAAATAATTGATTTTTGAATTTTAATCAAAATCGTTAGAGCGAATTTTGAGAAAATCGAAAAAAACTGAAAAAGTACATCAGTAAAGTACTAGTACTCTTTGGCCGATTTTGATTAAAAGCTTATTTTTCCGGTCCCGGGGGGTGTTTAACTTAAATATAAAATTTCAGTCTCATAGCTCAATTCCTTCATGCTTAAAATTTGACACACACCCACACACCCACCCACCCACCCACCCACCCACACACCCACAGACAGACCATGTCGCGAAAACCACTTTTTTGGATTCAGGGGACCTCAAAACGTGAAGATCCATCAAAATCTCGACATCGAATTTTTGACATGAATCCAATACTTTCTCTCTATATATATATTACATATATACATAGGTAAGAGAAAGTAAAAAATCAAATTTATATTCATTCATTATATTAAAGAAGAAAGTTTTTTTTTTTTTTTTTTTTTTTTTTTTTTACAAAAGTGTCAGCCCGTTAAAAAACAGGAAAATTCGGAAGTAGAAATGAAAACCGGTCTGGAAAGGAAATTAAAACGAGATCAGATATCTAAATTAATATATTAGATATTTTAAATAAAATTTAATTAAATATTACAGAGATCTATATCACTTTATATCTCTAATAAAATGGCAAAAAATTAAATTTACTTTCCCCTTGCTAGCAACGATTTATATAAAATTGCAATGGAAAGTTTGCGTTACTCTTTATGTTTCGTGTCAAGTCTTATAAATCTGCAATGCAACTAATAATATGATATTTTGTTTAGTCTTTATATATATATATCTCTACATCCCTTATAATTGATGTTTGAATCTCTTTGGCTTTAATTGTTGTCTATTTTAATTATTCTTTTTATCTAATTTAATGTAAAATAAATTCATTTTAATTTAATCTTTTATGAATCCTTTTAATATAAAATTAGGTTAAATAAGGCAGCCGGAATTTTTTTTTAAATTTTTTTGTCGACTTTCAGGTTCTCATTAACATCAGGAGAAATTGATACACCTAATAAAAATATATTTAAAATGTTCTTAACATTAATTTTCTATATAATTTTCGATAACGAATAAAATATCAGCATAATTAGGAATATATAAATATATTTAATTAGGTGTATCAATTATCAATTTCTTCTGATTTTAAGTAGAAAGTTTAAAAATAAAAATTATTTGTTAATTATGTATATATAGGCCTATTTATATATCTTCTACATCTCTTAGATCCTGCACTAATTAGTGTTTGATTATAATTATTCTTTTTATAACCTTCTTTTCAATTATTTTAATAATTATTAATTATTTGTGTAATTTAAACTGATATCCTCTTGATTTTCTCGTATATATTCTAAAAAGGCGTGTTTATGCCAAAACTATTCAATTGTCGAAAAACATCTAAAAATAATGGAATAATATGACAAAACAATTATTTTTGATTATATACAGATTTTCTCCAAAATTTGATAAAGATCTACGTCACACATACAAAAAAAATTTTTTTTAAACTTCAGAGCAGTTCTTAAAACTTCAAGGTTGAATTTTTTGATGATTACAATACTTCCTCTACAATAGAGCCTAAACTTTAATATACAAGAAAGTAAAAATAAATCGAATAAAAATTTAGAAAACAATTTAGGGGAAAGTTTTTGAAACATACCGACCAGTATGTACGATAGTTATTTATTATTTTATCATCATTCACGATGTATAAAAGAATTAGGATTTAATGGCTAGTAGAAAGAAATAAAACGATTTCTCTTATACGGTATATAAGAGATGCATGCAAATGAATGAATGACTTTGCCTCAACAAATGCGTGCAGCAATTGAAAAATCAAATGGATAATTTTCTATTAAATAATAAGAGAAAGAGGGGGGGGGGGGGCTAATGATCTAAGGGTTCGTGATTCGCTAACAATTAATGAAAAAGGGTGTCTAATGAAAAAACTCCTCTATCTCTAAACATGAAAATAACAAAATATACAGTAGAATATTAAGGCGGTTAAGGAGGCAAACTATTCGCATGTTTTTGCCAATAGGGGCCTTAAAAATTTAGGCAAAAAGCCCAACTAATACGAAAAATTGCCAACAGATGGCAGGATGGTAGGGCATTTCATGCATTTGTTTGAATTTTGTTGATCTTTTAATAATGAATAGTTTATAAATATTATTATATACTAGCCGCGACGCCCCCTGGACCCCCAGCTGGCTCGGGCCCGCCTGCGACGACTCTCGCCTTTTCTTTTTAATTATGAAAAGAAAATTATTATTACTACGTATTCCAGTGCCTTTATGAGGGTTTGTTTACATTCACAGGAGAAATCAATGCAAAGAATATATAAATATTTCTCTACACATCCTAATTAATAACTCAAAAAGTTATAGGAATTTCGGGATGAAAATAATTTTCCTGTAATCCCGAGAAGGTCCTCTTTATCCATATAAAATTTCATTTCAAAATTCCAACGGGAAGTGGCCAAAATAGAGCCTGACAGACAGACAGACATACGGACATTAGCGAATTATATATATATAATTTATAACAGTATAAAAATAAATAAGAAATTATACATAATATTTAAAAATATTAGGTATCTTTATCGCGTATGTGAGCCGCGAAACGGAAATTTATATAATTAAATATTTATTAATTCATATACCCGAAAAAGTAAGGGTGAGCCGCCGGGAGTTGAATTACAGATCCTCCAATTTGTACTCGGAGTGCCCCTTATCACTAGACCACCGGCGCCAAATTTGGGTCCATTTCATCTGATAACTAAAATTGCTTTCCAGCCCAAATGCCGTGCTGTGGTCTAATGGTATGGGCACTCCGAGTACAAATTGGAGGATCTGTAATTCAACTCCCGGCGGCACACCCCTATTTATATGAATTAATAAATAAACAATTATATTAGTATAAAAATGTATAAATATAGGGGTGTAAGTGATCAGATAATTAATGGTTTAAGATAACCAGTCCAGCCATCTATCGGCAGAATGCTCGACTATTTTGACGGTTTTTTTTTAATTACAAATCATTAATTTTTCTAATTATGTGATTAATAATAATAAAAAATTAAATTTAAATTTAAAAAAAAAAATTTAATTATTGTAATGCAAAAATTAATTATCATAATTTTTTTAATAAGTCATTAAAAAAATTATAACTTTCTGTTACAATAATCCCTTATGAATTGTTTTTTTTTTAAACATTCACCTCTTTTTCCCATTCACACTCCACTCACACACACACACACACACACGTCTTTTCCGGCAACTCAGGCCATATAAGACTTTAGACGATAACAGTTATTTATGAATATATACCCAGTATATATTTGGGGTCCAGACATTCTTATTCAAGCCATTTGTTATCCAAATGGCTTCTTAAATAAAATCATCGGACTGCCTGGGGTCCAAAACCCGCGACCCATGGTATACAAAGTAGGCGCGCTACCAACTACACCAACCCTGGGAGGACCCCTTATGAATTTAATTCATTTAAGAAAAA
>JAKCPI010008986.1:0-35646 GCA_023213315.1 Euborellia annulipes
CTAATAATAAATAAATAATTAAAACTTTTTTTTTGTGTATTCTAATGGGTAACCCCGCCGAGCAGTCGAATTCGCCAAGACCTCCCTGGATGGCAGGCTGTAGGCTCGTCGAAGGCAAGAACCAAGAAACTCCTCGACCCCTCCCCTGACCATGGCCAGCTGGACTGATTGGGAATATCGCCCTCCGGCCCCCTTGAAACACCCCCCGCAACTAAATAAATATATCTCTGGTCCCTGCAATGGAACACAACATTCTTTGTGGTTTTTGAAAATGAGAGAATCTGTTTGCTAATAATGGCATATTTGTTTACTAAGAAATCGGTAAAGGAGGTTGGTCAGATAGCTAAATGATTTTAACCTCCACCCATAACAATATCGATGAGGATAGGTTGTAGTTCGCAATAACGGTTGCATAACATTGAATTATTTTGTTTGTCAGTGCATTATGTCGTGGTATCTATAAGAACCACTCCATGAAATTTTGAATTTGAATTTGAATGATATCTGCAAAGTTGATTTAAATCTAATAAGTGAAAATGTCACGCATCAATATATATATATCGGGTAGAAACTCCTATGTTCCGCAATCCCTCTCTTTTCCTTATAAAAGAAACTGCTTAAGATTTCTATTTCTAATATCGTGATTAATATTGACCGTTAATATTTTAATTAACTGAGATAATTGAGAACTTGTGAATTTCTAAATGAATTCTAAATTTTGTTAACATTGTTTTATTTTCTTTTATAATTTCAACCGAAATCTTGATATTTTTTTTAGATATCTTTCAATAAGATATCCGTCTTATTCAAAGATACCTTGGCTCAAGGGATGTAATGATATTCACAGCTAAGCTGGAAAGAATATTCATTGCCCATCAACACTGAGCCACCAATAAATTTTTCGCTTGATTTTCTTTTTATTTTAATATTTATTTTATTATAATAACAGTTAAATTCATTGTTCAATGTAACTACAAATAATCATAAAAATATATATATTCATAATATTCAGTGAATCATATAGTATAAGTGAAATTTCTGTAAAGAAAATGTTAAAACAAAGTTCTAATTTAAAAATTCCCACACAAAAACAATTTAACTTTTCCTCCCCACCACAAAATATCTGATTGGCTGTTGAGGCCAGTCGAGTGGCAAGTTTTCTCAACTATTTGTGCTCGCTTGTGATGTATCTCTCTGGACGGCGAGTAAGCCAGCTTGCCAACAAAATTTATACACTTCTGATCCAGTCTTCGTCACGAACACTTCTCGTCCAGCCGTCGACACACTCAGTCACTCAGTCTTTGTGATATATTCTTCACCGATTCGGACACTCTCTCGAAATAATTCTCTCATCCCTGGACGACCTAGCTAAGGATTGAAGGCGTTGGGAGACGATTTGGAGGTTTCCTGCGACATCGCCGACTGCCTCGGAGTCTTTCATCTACTCTGGCAAGCAACAGATGCCCCGCGGCCATTTTTCCGGAGGATTCCCCGATCCAAAGGCTTCAATCGTGTGTATGTGAAATTCACAACCCAATGAGAAAGAGCTCTTTAATTCTGGTAATTACCAAACTTTTATTTTTCTTGGCCAATGAATAATAAATCAAACATTTTACAAATGAACTAATTTTTTTAATGCGCATTTATTCTTTTAATTAAAATCGTACAATTCATAATTCTATCTTGCAATTTATTTAACTTCTTTAAATTAGAATATATATATATATAATTTTCTTAATTAATTTTATAAAAACAATTCTTCAACTCTATTTAATTCAAATAATATCTTTTTGTACTTACAATTAATTTTTATGTTTCTTTTTCTTCAGGCTAGAAAGCCAAATCATATTTCTTAATAACGTTATTTTAATTTGTTTTATTTAAAGGAGAAATCAAGGGAACAATTTGTTCATTAACAAAAGAATTAAAGCTAATTTTTTACCTGTTGATTATTTTTTTTATTGATTAAATTCATTTGAATTACATTGTTCTCGATTTACTATGCGCAATTTTTTTTACTTACCTTCATTAATCTTAACTCTTAAGTAATTTTTTTTACAGTCTCCAATCCGCCACCCCGAAACCTATTGTTTTTGATTCTAAAAAATCTTAATTTCGAATCCCCAGCCCAGTCAATTTTCTTTCACAAACTTGCAGTCCAGATTTCATTCTATTTATTCAAATTCAAAGAATTCAAACTATTAACAATATTCTTTCAACTTCATCAAGTTATTTTTAAGCAGATTCACTCTCTCAAAATTCATAATTTAGGTTTGTTTTCTATATTCCCTTTCAACAGATGCGAAGCCTGTTGAAAGTAGGAATTTCAAAATTCACACCACTGAGTTCCGATAAAGAAATACAAAATTCTCCCCCATCTGGTAACCCCCCTTGATCAGGTGTAGCGGGAGTGTGGTCAGCTGGTTCTCCAACTAAAATTATTTAATTAATCTTATTTGTGCAAGTCACATTAAAAGTTGAATAAAAGTAAAAAAAAAAAATCAAAAATTCAATTTAAATAACAGGGGCGTATATAAGGGGGGGGGGGGGGGGGCCGAGGGGGCCCGGGCCTCCCCAAAATTTTCCAAACACATATACATATATAGGGATATTCAGACATCAGCGCAACAAATTTTTCCGCAGGATAGACAACTTTGGTTCCGCAATAGAAAAAATGTTCCGCAAAAAGTTTCATGTGAAAAAAAAATATAGTTTCTTAAAAAAAAAATTTTCCGCAGAAAAATTTTTTGAGTTCGCCCCCCCCCCCCGAAAAAAATTTCTATATACGCCCCTGATAAATAAAATAAGTTTTTTTTTTTTAAGTTTAGTTAAAAATAATATTTAAGCTGTTTGGTTTTTTTCTAAAATAAACTAATTAAAATTTAGAATATATGAAGTCAATTTTTCCTTTCCATCCCTATTTGAATTTTTAATCATTAATAAGAAATGCTTAATAAATTAACTAATAGTGTATTTATATCAGAGAGAAATAGAGGGATGGAGGGAGACTGAGTTGCTTCTGCTTAAAATTTTAAGACTTACTTTAGACAGTCACCCTTAAATAATAAATCCCCTATTAAATAAATCGCTAAAGAGGTTTCAATAATTTTTTATTTTATAATATATTCAATAGTTAAATTTAGATTCCTAATAAAATGCGAAATGTTATTAAATGAAAAGAATAAAAAACAAAATTCCGTGATTTTTTGGAAAAATTTAATAGAAATAAATATAATTGAATGAAATTTAACCTCCTCCATCTCTCTCTGCATATTTAATTATTAATTGAGAAGGGTTGAACAATTGAATAATGAATCCAATTCTTCACTCTCTATATTAACATATTAAGTAAGAGAAAGTTAAAAATTGTTGTTCTTTTTTAAAGAAATTTAATGATTAATAACAAAAAAAAATTTGTTTCACGAATTTCTTGAGCCAAGAAATTTGTTTAGACAATACGAAATTTTTTTTAGTGTCGGGAAAGTAGACTCATGGCAAAATCGATTTAAAAACTAATTTGTCATAGATTTAGAAGGCGCGATAATATAGAAATTTAATAGAAAATTATTTTTTTCTCAGTGTCAGATATAATTGAATGAGTAAAAAGTTATAATACATTTCCCTGATACTTTTCAAAATTCCCTGATAACTCCATGATAATTCCCGATCCCATTAAATTCCCTGATAATTCCAGGTTTTTAAGGTTTTCCAGGTCTGTAGCCCCCTGAATTAACATATACATATAGGTAAGAGAAAGTAAAAAAGCACACCCATTCAAAAAACTAACTGGTGGAACCCGAATCAAAAAATCTGGTGTGTCTGGCGCACAGCACACAACTTTCTCTTACCTTCGGTAATCGAAAGTTGTGTTCTGTGCTTGTCACACCAGATTTTTTGTGTCGACATATATTTAGTTCCCGACAGTACGGAACAATTGTATTCACTATGTAAAATTTATAAGTATGGGAAAATATTTATATTTTGTTACCATGGGAACCATTTCTCCTATCTTTCCTATGAAATACAAGAGTAAAGTGGTCTTCAGAAGATTTCAATCGCAAAATGAGAATAGGCTATACATTTTAAAGAGCATCTAAAAAATAATTGATTTATGAATTTAAAAAAAAATCGTTGGAGCACATTTTGAGAAAATCGAAAAAAACTGAAAAAGTACATCAGTAAAGTACTAGTACTCTTTGACCGATTTTGTTCAAAAGCTTCGTGTCGCGTCCCATGGGGGTGCCTAACTTAAATATAAAATTTCAATCTTCTAGCTCTTTTCGTTATTGAGATATTTTGTTCATAGACAGACACACAGACACACAGACAGACCATGTCGCGAAAACCACTTTTTTGGATTCAGGGGACCTCAAAACGTGAAGGAAGATCCATCAAAATCTCGACATCGAATTTTTGACATGAATCCAATACTTTCTCTCTATATATTTCATATATAGGGTAAGAGAAAGTAAAAAGAGAGAGAGGGAGACTTTTGGAGAGAGTTTAAATGATAATAAAATATAAAATGAGGGGGTTTTTATACCCGAGATTTAAAAAAAGAAAGAATGACCTTTCCCAGGAAAATGAAATTGTGAAAATTTGATTGCCAGGACTTACCCCGTGCAGAGATAGAGCCTCGAGGGGCGCTGAGACCTTGATGCTCAAACGACAAGGAAGATGATGAAGTGAGAAGTCGACCTCTAGCAATAACCACCTCTACCTCTGTAAAAGATAAAAATTATCAATACTTTTTTTCTTACTAAATATAATTGGTATGTTTGTATGTGTGTGTGTGTATGTGTTAAATAGGAAAAAGCCTTAACAAAAAAATATAAAAATAAAATTTTAATTAGAATAGAAAATATACACCTGTTACCACCCTCTGTTTTCATTAGTAATAAAATTTTATAACAAAATGTTAAGAAAGAAAATATAAAAATAAAATGTTAACCCTTTATAAAAGTGAAATATGCAAATAATAAATACCTTTTAAGAGCGAGATGTAGTGTGTGTGACAGTTGAATATATATTTTGGCTATGTTTCAATTTTCTCGCTTTAATATTTATTTAGTTATTAATCAAAAAATCTCCGACTGGCTAATCTATTACGGTTCTCGCACCCTCGTATTCACAAAGGGGTTGAACTACAAGTGCTAATTTTTTACCCTTAATTTTGTGCTTTTGGAAAAATATTTTTGGCTTGTTTCAATTTCCTAGCTGTAATATTTATTTAGTTATTAATCAAGATATCTTCGTCTCGCTAATCTATATTGGTTCTCGCACCCTCTTATTCCCAAAGGGGTTGAACTATGAATCCAAATTTTTTACCCTTAATTTTTTGCATTTGCATATATATTATGACCATGTTTCAATTTCCTGGTTTGATTATTTATTTAGTTATTAATCAAAAAATCTCCGACTGGCTAATCTATTACGGTTCTCGCACCCTCTTATTCTCAAAGGGGTTGAACTACAAGTGCAAATTTTTTGCCCTTAATTTTATGCATTTGTATATATTTTTTTGGCCATGTTTCAATTTCCGCGCTTTAATATTTATTTAGTTATTAATAAAAACATCTCCGACACGCTAATCTATTACTGTTCTCGTGCCCCCTTATTCTCATAGGGGTTGAACTACAAATGCAAATTTTTTACCCTGAATGTTGTTCAAGGGGATAAATATTTTGGCTAAGATTGATATCCTAGCTCTGTTATTTATTTAGTTATTAACCTAGAAAATATTGTCAGAACTCACTTATTTAGAGAGGGGCTCGAAGTGCGCTGAGATGGGGATGCTTGACCGAGAAGGACGATGATGAAGGGAGAAGTCGACCTCTAGCAATAGACACTCCTGTAAAAAATAAAAATTATTTTTTCTTATTAAATATGATTCTAATTATAATTTGAAAAAATTTAATTATTCATATTTATTTTAATAGTAATGAGAAAAATTTTTATTTTTTAAGATATTATTTAAGTCAACTTTTAATGTAAAATTTTAAAAATTAATACTTAAAAATTTGATTTGTATTTCTGGCAAACAAGTACAGAATGAGCCTTTAAATTACCGAAATTAAGAAAAAAATGTGTGGTGTGCGACCAGTCACTCCAGATTACCCCCCCCCGCGAGAAACACCTCTGGATCCGCCACTGGGAAGAGGCAATATTTTTTTGATTATCTAGTTTAGTTAGATTCTATTTTAAATAGAGGCTAAAAAATATACTCGCATCCCCTATAACCTGACAACAAATAAAAAAAATCTGGTGTGACTGGCGCACAGCACACAACTTTCTCTTACCTTCGGTAATCGAAAGTTGTGTTCTGTGCTTGTCACACCAGATTTTTTGTGTCGACATGTATTTAGTTCCCGGCAGTAGGGAATATTTGAATTCAGATGTAAAATTTATAAGTATGGGAAAATATTTATATTTTGTTACCATGGCAACCTTTCTCCTATCATTCCTATGAAGCACAAGAGTAAAGTGTGCTTCAAACAATTTTGAGGGCAAAACGAGAATATACATTTGAAAGAGCATCTAAAAAATAATTGATTTTTGAATTTTAATCAAAATCGTTAGAGCGAATTTTGAGAAAATGGAAAAAAACTGAAAAAGTACATCAGTAAAGTACTAGTACTCTTTGGTCGATTTTGATTAAAAGCTTATTTTCACGCCCTAGGAGGGTGCCTAACATAAATATAAAATTTCAACCTCCTAGCTCAATTCCTTCATGCTTAAAATTGAACACACACAGACAGACAGACACACAGACAGACAGACAGACAGACAGACAGACAGACCATGTCGCGAAAACCACTTTTTGGATTCAGGGGACCTCAAAACGTGAAGATCCATCAAAATCTCGACATCGAATTTTTGACATGAATCCAATACTTTCTCTCTATATATATATTACATATATACATAGGTAAGAGAAAGTAAAAAAAGTTATCACTTTTCACGTTTGTAAAATTTTTACATTATTTCTATAAATCAACTAGCACCCCTCAAAATGCTTTCCAAGACAGTATAAAAATAATCTTGAAAAACGATTTTTTTTACCTATTTTCAGGAAAAATAATAATACAGTATATTAATTGAAATGGGAAATGTACATCCCCTTACCACCTTATGGTTTCATTATTAAAAATAATAGATAATTTTATAACTTAGAAAATATAACAATAAAAGGTTAACCCTTAAAGAAAATGAAATATGCAAATTATAAATACCTTTTAAGTAATAGTTGAGGGGTGGGTGATGTTTTATTCTCACTAATAGAATCGCAATGGAGGAAAAGCAGAGAGATGAATTCAATCGACTGGCTTCTTGCTCGACGTGAATGCAACTAAACGACTTGCTTTGTTTGCTTTATTGTATCAGTTCAATTTTACAAAAAGGCTTTTAAAAATAATTTCCAATTGCGTAAGTCCTGTTTCTTTGATAATAATGATGACGAACATGAATGATTTTTTTTCCTTCTGAAACAAAGAAATATTTATTTATTAATTCTATCAACAACATAATTTAAATATTCAAAAGAGATTATTTTTTTAAATAATTGTTTTATTTATCCCATAATCCTTTCACAAATATCATTTTTAAATATAAAAATTCAATTTTCATAATATAAATCAAATAGGTTTTTTTTTTTTTAGAAAGTTAAAAAAAATATTAATCTATCTTTTTTAGTTTCTCTTACCTCTATATATATGTTGATATATAGAGAGAGAAAGTATTGGTTTCATGTCAAAAATTCGAAGACGAGTTTTTGATGGATATATACGGAGAAATAGTTGCCATGGTAACAAAATATAAATATTTTCTCATACTTATATGTAAATTTTACATCTTGAATTCTAATATATGACAAATCATTTGAAATAAATAGGGATGGGTAGACCCGTCTAAATGACCTTAGATGCCGAAAAAGACCTTAAAAAAAAAATTCTAATATATCGGCGGAGGGAGGCGCGGACTAGTCTACGGGGAGGCGCGAATATTAGCCAGAGCGAACAATTTCCTAAATGATTGCAAGTTTTATAAATAAAATAATAAATAAGAATAAATTAAAAAAATATTTTTATATAATTTTATATTTTTTAGCATAAACAATTTTTGTTTTTTATAAAATTCGGGGGGGGGGGGAGGCGTCATACGATTAAACAATTTTAAAGCAGGCGTTGTAGCATAAAGTTTGCAAACCACTGATATAAATTGATGAGAGCATATCAAATAGTTTGTGATTATTAATTAAGCGAAAAATAATACAAATATTTGGAATATTATGAATTTTAAACAAAATAGTTAGAGCGAATTTTGAGAAAATCGAAAGAAATTGAAAAAGTACATCAGTAAAGTACTAGTACTCTTTGGCCGATTTTGTTCAAAAGCTTCGTGTCACGTGCCAGGGGGGTGCCTAACTTAAATGTAAAATTTCAACCTGCTAGCTCTTTTCATTCTTGAGATATTTTGTTCACAGGCAGACACACAGACACATACACATAGACACACACAGACAGACCATGTTACGAAAACCACTTTTTTGATTCAAGGGACCTCAAAACGTGTATATCCATCAAAATCTCGAAATCGAATTTTTGACATGATTTAAATACTTTCCCCCTCATACCCCTCCACTTTAAGAAAATGTGAGCCTTCACCGCGAAATTATTATTAAAATAATTTAAATAAATTAATATTTTGAAATTATTTTAGTTTAATTTTTAACCAATAATCCACCCCAGGGTAAAAATATATTAAATATGATTAACAAAAATATAACATGAATATAATTGTAAATGACTTAAGGAAATAATAAAAAAAAAAAAAAAAAAAATAGACATATTTTTTTCAATGACAGCAACACCCCCCTCCCCCCTAACCCCTCCCTCTTCCATTAACTTATATTCTCCCTCATGGGCGTCCGCAGGGGGTGGGCAACCAGGCACTTGCCCCCCCCCCCCTGGAAAATTAAAATGATACAAAAAAATGTATAAAACAAAAAAAAAATACAAAAAGCCTTTCTAATTATACATCCACCTTGCTGCGGTGAGAAAGCTTTAAATAGTAAGAGATGTATAACATTATTAATATCAAAGTACGTTTTTTTTAACTTATCCTGAAGTGACTTGCCCCCCCTGCAAAAAATCTTGCGGACGCCCTTGTTCTTAGGGCTGGACGGTAAACCGGTTTACCGGTAAAAACCGGTAAAAATTTTTTACCGAAAACGCGGTAACGAACCTCTAATTCGGTAAAAACCGGTTTTTTTTCGAAAGTCGGCAAAAACTTATTTTTTCGGACGGTAAAAAATTTTTGTTCCGCGAAAAAAAAATGTTCCGCGGCGGCAAAAAAATTTTGGTTCCGCGAAAAACAAAAATGTGCCGCGGCGACAAATTTCTGTGCCGCGAACGGCAGGAAAAAAATTTTGGTTCCGCGAAAAAAAATGTGCCGTGGCGACAAATTTCTGTGCCGCGAACGGCAGGAAAAATTGGCGTCTCTAAAAAAAAGGTAAAATATTTTTTCGGACGGGGAAAAATTTTTGTTCCGCGAAAAAAAAATGTTCCGCGGCGGCAAAAAAATTTTGGTTCCGCGGAAAACAAAAATGTGCCGCGGCGACAAATTTCTGTGCCGCGAACGGCAGGAAAAAAATTTTGGTACCGCGAAAAAAAAATGTGCCGTGGCGACAAATTTCTGTGCCGCGAACGGCAGGAAAAATTGGCGTCTCTAAAAAAAGGTAAAATATTTTTTCGGACGGGGAAAAATTTTGGTTCCGCGGGAAAAAAAATGTGCCGCGGCGGCAAACTTTGGTTCCGCGGGCGGTAAAAAATTTTTACCGACTTTCGAGAAAAACCGCTTTTTTTTTCATTATCGAGGTCGGTAATGAAAATCCATTACCGTCCAGCCCTACTTGTTCTCCCCCTATCCTTGGTGAAAAATTTAATTTCATATTCAAAAGAATCGTTTTTCGCAGTCAAATTATTTGTTTTTATCATTTTTTTTTTCAACGATAAAATGCATATCAAATACATTTAATAAGACACTCAAGAGGGTGAGTTGGCTGACGGGGTGGTCAGGGTGGGTTTCACTATATAGTTTTATTCACTTTAAACACAACTTAAAAATAAGAGAGCCTGCCGCCCGGCCACCCGCTCGACTGAACGAAACGCGTCTCTCTCTGTTTGTATAGGAATAAAAATAAATGAAAATAACAATTCCCTTTTTATTAAAAGTAAAAAAAAAACTTTTGCTCTAATCTAACTTTATTTTGAGATGGAAAAGAATGTCAACAAGTGATGTGGAATATTCCAAGGCCTTTCTTAAATAATCAACCCTTCATCCCCCTAAGCAAAATAATATCAACGCTATTTTTTGAATGTTTTCTATTTGCTTCGATTTAGCTAAAATAAATTAAAAAAAAAAAAACATTTTTTTTAATTTTTCAACCTTTTTTTTTTTTTTTTTTTAAACTCACTTTTTTCTCATTCACACTCACATTCACACACACTTTCACACAGTATTTTGGACAACTGAGGCCATATAAGACTTTTTACGATAACGGTTATTAAGATTTTTTATATGTTGGTCCAGGCATTCTTATTTAAGCCATTTGAAATCCAATCTTAATAAATAAAATAATTAACAATGCGATCGACTTCGGCGAGTTCGCGTCTAGTCAGAAAAAAATTAAAACCCTGAAAAACTTCCCTTGATACGCCTTTGGGTTTTACACATGTGTAATTTTCTAGAATGAGTCTTACTTTAGGCCAGCGATTGCCAAACTCTATGTTACAACGCCTCCCTTAAAAATATTTAATCGTATGACGTCCCCCCCCCCTCCCCCACCAATTTAATAAAAAATTACAAAAAGAAAAATTTTTAATTCTAAAAAATATAAATCTACAGTGGCGGATTAATGCAAGTTTCGGGGGGGGGGGGCATTTTTTTTTTATTTAAGGACTTTGTCGGCATCTATGGCCATTTAGACCCCTTACCTATTTATTTAAATTGATTGGTAACAAATTCAATTCAATTGACATTAAAGGGCGGAAGTCATTAATTTCTTTAGATTACTAGTTTTTATAACGTTTTGAATTTCTTCTCGGGGGGGGGGGTCGAGGGGGCGTTCGCCCCCCCCTTTAATCCGCCCCTGTAAATCTATATAAAAATATTTTTTTTTTTTATTCATATTTATTATTTTAATTGAAAACTAAAAAAATTTTAAATTTTAATTAATTAAAACCTCAGTCCCAGAATATTCTAAATTTTATTATTTTATTTATAAAACTAGCAATCAATTGGAAAATTGATCTTGGTGGTCAATATTCGCGCCTCCCCCTTTGACTAGTCCGCGCCTCCCTAGGGAGGCGCGCCTCCACAGTTTGGAAAACGCTGCTCTAGACCTATTTAATTACGTATTAATTGACATGGGATGAGAGATTTATTAGATTATTTAAGAATTTTTTTAAAATTGTCATGTTTATCATACAAAAATGGAATACTCCAATATAGATGATAGAGAATTTTATATAATTTAATTGATTCAATTAATTTTCGAATTTGGAGAAAATCGAAAAAAAAAAAACTGAAAAAGTACATCAGTAAAGTTCTAAAAGTTTTTGGCCGATTTTGAAGAAAAGCTTATTTTCACGCTCTAGGGGGTGTGTAAAAGAAATAAAATATTAACCCCCTAGCTCAATTTCTTCATACTTTAAATTGGATACACGCCCACAGATAAACAGACAGACCATGTCGCGAAAACCACTTTTTCCAAAACGTGTATATCTAACAAAATCTCGAAATCGAATTTTAGACATGAATCCTATACTTTCTCTCTATATTGTATTAACATACAGTATTAGGCAGAGGCGTACCGAGGCAGTTGGGGGCCTGGGGCGGCACTAGAAGAGGGGGGCTTATATTGATTTTTTTTTTTTTTTGGGGGGGGGCTGCTCATCTTTAAATATCTCTCTTCTCCATACATAAAAATATTTTTAAAATACCGTATATTCCTGAACCCCAAGGGTCCCGGGGCCTCTCGAAGAGAAATTTTCATTAAATTTTATTTTTACTTGTGCCCTAAGGGCCCCGGGGCCTCTCAAAGAGAAATTTTCATTAAATTTTGATTTTTTAACTAAATTTTAGGTTTTATTTGAGCCCTGAGGGCCCCGGGGCCTCTCAAAGAGATATTTTCATTAAATTTTGATTTTTTAACTAAATTTTAGGTTTTATTTGAGCCCTGAGGGCCCCGGGGCCTCTCAAAGAGATATTTTCATTAAATTTTGATTTTTTAACTAAATTTTAGGTTTTATTTGAGCCCTGAGGGCCCCGGGGCCTCTCAAAGAGATATTTTCATTAAATTTTGATTTTTTAACTAAATTTTAGGTTTTATTTGAGCCCTGAGGGCCCCGGGGCCTCTCAAAGAGAAATTTTCATTAAATTTTGATTTTTTAACTAAATTTTAGGTTTTATTTGAGCCCTGAGGGCCCCGGGGCCTCTCAAAGAGATATTTTCATTAAATTTTGATTTTTTAACTAAATTTTTCGGTTTTTACTTGAGCCCTGAGGGCCCCGGGGCTTTCAAAGAGAAATTTTCATTAAATTTTGATTTTTTAACTAAATCTTTTGTTTTTTATTTGAGCCCTGAGGGCCCCGGGGCCTCTCAAAGAGAAATTTTCGTTAAATTTGATATTTTAACTAAATTTTTCGGTTTTTACTTGAGCCCTGAGGGCCCCGGGGTTTTCAAAGAGAAATATTCATTAAATTTTGATTTTTTAACTAAATCTTTTGGTTTTTATTTGAGCCCTGAGGGCCCCGGGGCCTCTCAAAGAGAAATTTTCGTTAAATGTGATATTTTAACTAAATTTTTCGGTTTTTATTTTTGCCCTGAGGGCCCCGGGGTTTTCAAAGAGAAATTTTCATTAAATTTTGATTTTTTAACTAAAGCTTTTGTTTTTTATTTGAGCCCTGAGGGCCCCGGGGCCTCTCAAAGAGAAATTTTCGTTAAATTTGATATTTTAACTAAATTTTTCGGTTTTTATTTTTGCCCTGAGGGCCCCGGGGCCTCTCAAAGAGAAATTTTCATTAAATTTTGATTTTTTAACTAAATCTTTTGTTTTTTATTTGAGCCCTGAGGGCCCCGGGGCCTCTCAAAGAGAAATTTTCGTTAAATTTGATATTTTAACTAAATTTTTCGGTTTTTATTTTTGCCCTGAGGGCCCCGGGGCCTCTCAAAGAGAAATTTTCATTAAATTTTGATTTTTTAACTAAATCTTTTGTTTTTTATTTGAGCCCTGAGGGCCCCGGGGCCTCTCAAAGAGAAATTTTCGTTAAATTTGATATTTTAACTAAATTTTAGGTTTTATTTGAGCCCTGAGGGCCCCGGGGCCTCTCGAAGAGAAATTTTCATTAAATTTTGATTTTTTAACTAAATTTTTCGGTTTTTACTTGAGCCCTGAGGGCCCCGGGGCCTCTCAAAGAGAAATTTTCATTAAATTTTGATTTTTTTAACTAAATTTTTTGGTTTTTATTTGAGCCCTGAGGGCCCCGGGGCCTCTCAAAGAGAAATTTTCGTTAAATTTTGATTTTTTTAACTAAATTTTTTGGTTTTTATTTGATCCCTGAGGGCCCCGGGGCCTCTCAAAGAGAAATTTTCGTTAAATTTTTTTTTTTTTTTTTTTTTTTATAAATATATGGGGGCCTATGCCGGCTCGGGGCCTGGGGCGGACCGCCCCCCGCCCCCCCCTCGGTACGCCACTGGTATTAGGGTGGCTCTTATTTTTCGAAGTTGGAAATTTATTCGCGCTACCCCCTAGTTTGGTGCCATTGCCAAAAAAAATAACCTGTGTAAAATTTCAGCTCAATCGGATAAGGGAAAGGGTGCCCCAAGAGCCCTGAAAATCCAAAAAAATAAGAAAATATTCATTTTATTTATTTATCTTGTTAAATATAAATTATATATAAAAAAGTGTTATATAAAAGTTGTAGATCTATAAAAAATACACATAATAACATATATCAGTTTTTTATGTACAGCTAACGGTTTCAGAGAAAACCGCGAAAATCCATTTTTACTTTCTCTTACCTATACATGTAATATATATAGAGCGAGAAAATATTTGGTTTCATGTAATAAATTTGATGTCGAGATTTTGATGGATATACACGTTTTGAGATCCCCTGAGTCCAAAAAAATGGTTTATGCAACATGGTCTGCCTCGGTGGGGGTGGGGTGGGAGTGGGGGTGGGGGTGTTTTGTGAACAAAATATCTCATGAACGAAAAAGACCTAGGAGGTTGAAATTTTATATTTAATTAAAGTACCCCCTGGCACATGACACGAAGCTTTAGAACAAAATCGGCCAAGAAGTACTAGTACTTTACTGATGTACTTTTTCAGTTTCTTTTATTTTCGATTTTCTCAAAATTCGTTCTAACGATTTTGATTAAAATTCATAAATAAATTATTTTTTAGATGATCTTTGAAATATATATTCTCATTTTGCCCTTGAAATATTTTGAAGCACACATTACTCTTGTACTTCATATAAAGATAGGGTCAATGGTTCTCATGATAAAAAAATTATTTGAAAGTTGTGTTCTGTGCTTATCACACCAGATTTTTCGAGTCAACATATATTTAGTGTCTAAAAGTATGGTACATGTGAATTTTAAAATGTAAAATTTATAAATATAGAAAAATATTTATATTTTGTTATCATGAGAACCATTGATCCTATCTTTCTATGAAGTACAAGAGTAATGTATAATTCAAAATATTTCAAGGGCAAAATGAGAATATATATTTCAAAGATCATCTAAAAAATAATTTATTTATGAATTTTAATCAAAATCGTTAGAACGAATTTTGAGAAAATCGAAAATAAAAAAAACTGAAAAAGTACATCAGTAAAGTACTAGTACTTCTTGGCCGATTTTATTCTAAAGCTTCGTGTCACGTGCCAGGGGGGTACTTTAATTAAATATAAAATTTCAACCTCCTAGCTCTTTTCGTTCATGAGATATTTTGTTCACAAAACACCCCCACCCCCACTCCCACCCCACCCCCACCGAGGCAGACCATGTTGCATAAACCATTTTTTTAGACACAGGGGATCTCAAAACGTGTAAATTCATCAAAATCTCGACATCAAATTTATTACATGAAACCAAATATTATCTCTCTCTATATATATTACATGTATAGGTAAGAGAAAGTAAAAATGGATTTTCGCGGTTTTCTCTGAAACCGTTAGCCGTACATAAAAAACTGATATATGTTATTATGTGTATTTTTTATAGATCTACAACTTTTATATAACACTTTTTTGTATATAATTTATATTTAACAAGATAAATAAATAAAATGAATATTTTCTGATTTTTTTTCGATTTTCAGGGCTCTTGGGGCACCCTTTCCCCTTATCCGATTGAGCTGAAATTTTACACAGGTTATTTTTTTTGGCAATGGCACCAAACTAGGGGGTAGCGTCAAAAAAAATCTCAAAAAAATTTTTCCCCAGTAGTAGCTAAAAGCCACCCTAATACAGTATACATATAGGTAAGTGAAAGTAAAAAAGGAAGACACCCAATCAAAAAAACTAACTGGTGAAAGCCGAATCAAAAAAGAGAGAGAGGGAGACTTGTAGATTTAAATGAAATACCCAGGGGCGGATTAAAGGGGGGGCGAGGGGGCGATGGCCCCCCCCCCCCCCCCGAGAAGAAATTCACAATGTTATAAAAACTAGTATTCTAAAGAAATTATGATTTCCGGGCTTTAATTTCAATTGAATTTGTTACCAATCAATTTAAATAAATAGGAAAGGGGTCTAAATGGCCATAGATGCCCACAAAGTCCTTAAATAAAAAAAATAAAAAAAAAACCGCTTTCTCCCGACAAAATGGCATTAATCCGCCACTGGAAATACCCGAGATGATTTTAAAAGAGACAGCACAAACCCGAGATTTAAAAAAGAGAGAATGACCTTTCCCAGGGAAATGCAATTAGTATTTATAATATTAAATAATAAATTGTGAAGATTTGATTCTTAGGACTTACCCAGTGGAGAGAGAGAGCCTCGCGGTGCGCTCAGACGTTGATGCTCAAAAAACAAGGAAGATGATGAAGTGAGAAGTCGACCTCTAGCAATATCCACCCCTGTAAAAGAAAAAATTATTATTACTTTTATTATTAATAAATATGAATCGTATGTTGTGTGCGTGTGTCTTAACAGAAAAATATAAAAATAAAATTTTAATTAGAATGGAAAAAATACACCCTCTGTTTTCATTTGTAATAAAATTTTATAACAAAATATTAAGAAAGAAAATATAAAAAATAAAATGTCAACCCTCTATGAAAGTAAAATATGCAAATAATAAATACCTTTTGACAGCGAGATGTGGTGTGTGTGACGTTTTATTCTCACTAATATCATTGCAATAGAAGAGATGCAAATCAGTTCATAATTAATGACTCACATGGATTTTTTCCTGAATGTTCTTCTTCTGAAACAAAAATATTTGTTTATTAATATTATTTTTTTAAAAGCAATGATCAATCTAATAATTTTTATGGGATTTATATTGTCGGTAGGGTTATTGCCAATTGCATCTAAACGAAAACATCTTTTAGCTGTTCTTTTAAGATTAGAAGTGATAATTTAGAGAATTTCGACAAATTTTCAAATAATTTTTTTATTTAAATAAATATTATAAGCGATAATAACTAAAAATCAGAGTTCTGATGGTGGCTCAGGATATGAACACGCGGAGGAATTTGTATAGTATAAAATATACTAACATTCCAACTTAACTAACAACTGAGGGAGGCAGAGGTAAGAATTTTTTAACACCGTTTTCCTGAAGATGGGTGACGTCTAGTCCCCGAAACGTCGACAGAGGAAAGATAAATAATTCGATAGAAGTCTTGTTTTATTTCGTCTTCAATATAATTTTGTATTAATTTATTTATTTATTAGGGATATATTCGAAAATAATTTTTTTTAATGCTTTTTAAACGAAATCGATCGTTTCCACTAGCGGTCCCAGGGGGGGGCCCAGAGGGGCCCGGGCCCCCCCCATTGGACATCAAAAATTCAAAAGTTTTATTTAATATTTTAAAACTAAACAAAAAAATTATAAATTTTTCACGTCTCAGGATAGCTAAAAACGCAAATTTCAATGTCTAATTTTCAAAAATTTTTCCATACCCCCTAGGGTGTTAGCCTTGTATTCCAAGGGTTGCGGGTTCGGATCCCAGACAGTTTTCAATGAATATTATGGTATTTTTTGGCTTTAATTTGACTACAAAAAAATTAGGATGTCGCCTAAATGGCGACATATGACTGCAAAGGGTTAATTTATAAAGGTCGCTCAAAATTTATTTTTATTTGATTCATATTAAATATTTAATAAATTTTTTATTTTAATTAGTAAGATAATCGACAAAAATATACCACGAGATGAACAAAAAAACAGAATACTGAAAGTATAATTATTGGGATTAGATAGATGTAGACAGCCAGCAAGAGATAAAAAAACTTTATTTAATTATCGTCGACGTTTCGGAATCACAACGATCCCATCTTCAGGACGATAAACTGTTAATGTTTCTTAGATAGATGCATTTTGGTTCATACAAAAATAAATGATAAAATTTGCATATACCATTAGATGTATATGAGAATTGCCGTAGGTGCATGGGCTGTATTTTTATTTTGTGGCAAATGGGCCCGAAACGACAGCACTGGCCAAGATTAAAAGACTGGAAATATAATTTTTTAATAACTTGCTAATTTGCAAATTAAGGTACGATTGATTTTATTTTCTCAAATATCTTACTAATTAAAAGAAAATTAGAATTTATTAAATCTTTAGTATGAATATTTAAAGGTCGCTTGAAAACATCGAAAGAAATGCAGACAAACTAAAAAAAAATTTGAGGGACCTTTAAAAATTAATATTTTAAGTTGAAAATTTGAGAAACTTATTTTTTTTTCGACTATAAAATTCGACCATATGGAGAAAAAAATTAAAAAAAGAAAAAAAAAATCGATTTTTGACGAATTTCGGAAATTTTTTAAAATTTTGATCGACTCTTAAAATATTTTTTTGAGCTCATCTTTGTGGGACCCCTATAAGATTTGAAATTTTGCACACCCCTTTTATTTGTTGGAACAGCATTAGGGGTTGGGAGCAGCAAATTTTAAACTTTCAAAAAAGCATACCTATATAGCTAAGAACCACCCTAATGTACACCCCTTAACAACTCAAATTACACCCCTTATTACCCTCTGGGTTCATCATTAAAAAAAAAGGATAATTTTAAAAATATATGTAGAGAAAGAAAATACAAAAAATAAAATGTTAACCCTTTATGAAAATGAAATATGCAAATTATAAAAACCTTATAATTGGAGTGAGATGAGGGGTGTGTGTGTCCTTTTATTCTCTCTAATACTCGTAGAATCGCAATAGAAGAGATGATTTTTGCGCAGAGATGGTAAAAAAGGTTTACTTTTTTAAAAATAATTTCCAATTGCGTATGTGCTGTCTATTTTATAATAATGATGACGAACATGTATGTATTTTTCTGTCTCTCTTCTGAAACAAAGAAGTATTTAGCTATTATTTTTTAATCCTATTTAATCATTAAATTAGCTCTGGTATTTATTTAATTATTAACAAAGACATCTCCGTCTCGCTTAACTATCACGACACACGCACCCCTTACTCCCAAATGCACTCCCAAATACAATGCAAATTTTTTACCCTTAATTTTATGGAGTTGAATATATTTTTTGGCCATGTTTCAATTTCATCGCTTTAATATTTATTTAGTTATTAATCAAAAAATCTCCGACTCGCTAATTTATTACGGTTCTCGCACCCTCTTAATTCCAAAGGGGTTGAACAACAAGTGCAAAATTGTTTACCCTTAATTTTGCTATTTAGATAAATATTTTGGCCAGGTTTCAATTTCATAGCTGAAATATTTATTTAGTTATTAATCTCACGTCTCGCTAATCTTACTCCCAAAAGTGTCGGACTACAAATGTAAATTTTTAACCCTTAATTTTATGCATTTGTATATATATTCTGGCCATGTTTCAATTTCCTCGCTTGATTATTTATTTAGTTATTAATCATAAGATCTCCGACTCGCGAATCTATTACGGTTCTCGTACCCTCGTATTCACAAAGGGGTTGAACTACAAGTGCTAATTTTTTACCCTTAATTTTGTGCTTTTGGAAAAATATTTTGGCCATGTTTCAATTTCCTAGCTGTAATATTTATTTAGTGATTAATCAAGATATCTTCGTCTCGCTAATCTATATAGGGTCTTGCGCCCCCTTATTCTCAAAGGGGTTGAACTACAAATGCAAATTTTTTACCTTGAATTTTGTTCAGGGGATAAATATTTTGGCTAGGTTTCGATATCCTAGCTCTGCTATTTATTTAGTTATTAACCAAGAAAATATTGTCAGAACTCACTTATTTAGAGAGGGGCTCGAAGTGCGCTGAGATGGGGATGCTGGACCGAGAAGGACGATGATGAAGGGAGAAGTCGACCTCTAGCAATAGACACTCCTGTAAAAAATAAAAATTATTTTTTCTTATTAAATATGATTCTAATTATAATTTGAAAAAATTTAATTATTCATATTTATTTTAACAGTAATGCGAAAAATTTTTATTTTTTAAGATATTATTTAAGTTCACTGGGACTCGAGTCAAAGACGTTAAGAAATTATATTTTGTTTGGATAAAAGTGAAATTTAAATCGTTGATTTACCTCTTTCATGTAGCTGCATTTTCGTATGAAAAGCAGAGAGTTCACTCGAGACTTCCATTGCTCGTAATAAAGATGACTCAAGATGGATTTTTTCCCTAAGCTCCTTCTTCTGAAACAAAGAAATAATTATTTATTAATATTATTTTTTATCTTCTTCTAACATCATATTTTAAATATTGAATAAAGATTATTTTCTTAAATAATTCTTTTATTTATCCCTTAATCCTTTCACAAATATCCTTTTTAACTACAGTATATGCGAATATTTTATCCACACCCTTAAAAAGCATCCCTTATTAATAAATCTCAAAGGAAGAGGCAATATTTTTTTTACATTATTTCTATAAATCAACTAGCACTCCTCAAAAAGCTTTCCCAGACAGTATAAAAATAATCTTGAAAACGATTTTTTTTTTTACTTATTTTAAGGAAAAGATAATAATACAGTAGGCTATATTGATTGAAATGGGAAATGTACATCCCCTTACCACCTTATGGTTTCATTATTAAATATAATAGATAATTTTATAACTTAGAAAATATAACAATAAAAGGTTAACCCTTAAAGAAAATGAAATATGCAAATTATAAATACCTTTTAATTAATAGTTGAGGGGTGTGTGCTGTTTTATTCTCTCTAATAGAATCGCAATGGAGGAAAAGCAGAGAGATGAATTCAATCGACTGGCTTCTTGCTCGACGTGAATGCAACTAAACGACTTGCTTTGTTTGCTTTATTGTATCAGTTCAATTTTACAAAAAAAGTTTTTAAAAATAATTTTCAATTGCGTAAGTCCTGTATCTTTGATAATAATGATGACGAACATGGATGATTTTTTTTCCTTCTGAAACAAAGAAATATTTATTTATTAATTCTATCAACAACATAATTTAAATATTCGATAAAGATTATTTTTTTAAATAATAGTTTTATTTATCCCATAATCCTTTCACAAATATCCTTTTTAAATATAAAAATTCAATTTTCATAATATAAATCAAATAGGTTTTTTTTTTTTTTTTTTTTTTAGAGAGTTAAAAAAAAATATTAATCTATTTTTTTTAGTTTCTCTTACCCAAGGGCGGTCCCAGAGGGGGGGTCAAGGGGGTCGTGACCCCCCCCAAATCTTTCTTTTTTTTAACACACACTTTTTTTCCCACTCACTCTCCCATTCACACAATCTTTTCGGCAACTTAGGCCATTTAAGACTTAAACGATACTCATATTTGATTAAAATATATTTATTGGGCTCCAGGCCCATTTATTTCTACTAGGGTCCGACCGAAACAAGATTTTCAGCCGAAACCGAATATTCGGCCTCGATCTTAGTTTCGGCCGAAACCGTAACCGAAACAGAAACTTGTATTTCCTATAAAAAATTATTATTATTTTAACTTTTTTTCTTTTTGAAATTTCGCCCTGCGGAAAATTTTTTTCCCCTCCCTTGAAAATCATTTTACCTTTTTTTTAGGGAGACGAAATTTTTTTTCAGCACCTTTTCCGCTTTTGCAAATCATTTGAGCTTTTTTTTTTGCATGCGAGTCTCATCCCATCTCTTCAGACTCAGGTTTCGGCCGGCCGAAAGGTTCGGCTACTTTTTGGCCGAAACCAGGATTTTTGGCCGAAACCGAAACCGAATATTCAGTCGGTTCCTAATTTCTACTATAAAAAAAAAAAAAAAAACCGTGACCCCCCCAAAATGTAAGGCTAGGACCGCCCTTGCTCTTACCTCTATATATGTTAATATATAGAGAGAGAAAGTATTGGTTTCATGTCAAAAATTCGAAGACGAGTTTTTGATGGATATATACGGAGAAATAGTTGCCATGGTAACAAAATATAAATATTTTCTCATACTTATATGTAAATTTTACATCTTGAATTCTAATATATGACAAATCATTTGAAATAAATAGGGATGGGGTCTAAATGGCCTTAGATGCCGAAAAAGACCTTAAAAAAAAAAAATTCTAATATATCGGCGGAGGGAGGCGCGGACTAGTCTACGGGGAGGCGCGAATATTAGCCAGAGCGAACAATTTTCTAAATGATTGCAAGTTTTATAAATAAAATAATAAATAAGAATAAATTAAAAAAATATTTTTATATAAATTTATATTTTTTAGCATAAACAATTTTTGTTTTTTATAAAATTCGGGGGGGGGGGGGGAGGCGTCATACGATTTAACAATTTTAAAGCAGGCGTTGTAACATAAAGTTTGCAAACCACTGATATAAATTGATGAGAGTATATCAAATAGTTTTTGATTATTAATTAAGCGAAAAATAATACAAATATTTGGATATTATGAATTTTAAACAAAATAGTTGGAGCGAATTTTGAGAAAATCGAAAAAAATTGAAAAAGTACATCAGTAAAGTACTAGTACTCTTTGGTGGCCGATTTTGTTCAAAAGCTTCGTGTCACGTCCCAGGGGGTACCTAACTTAAATGTAAAATCTCAACCTCCTAGCTCTTTTATTTATTGAGATATTTTGTTCACAGGCAGACACACAGACACATACAGTTAGACACACACAGACAGACCATGTTGCGAAAACCACTTTTTTGATTCAAGGGACCTCAAAACGTGTATATCCATCAAAATCTCGAAATCGAATTTTTGACATGATTTAAATACTTTCCCCCTCATACCCCTCCACTTTAAGAAAATGTGAGCCTTCACCGCGAAATTATTATTAAAATAATTTAAATAAATTAATATTTTGAAATTATTTTAGTTTAATTTTTAACCAATAATCCACCCCAGTGTAAAAATATATTAAATATGATTAACAAAAATATAACATGAATATAATTGTAAATCACTTAAGGAAATAAAAAAAAAGTAGACATATTTTTTTCAATGACAGCAACACCCCCTCCCCCCTCCCCCTCCCTCTACCATTAACTTATATTCTCCCTCATGGGCGTCCGCAGGGGGTGGGCAACCAGGCACTTGCCCCCCCCCCCTGGAAAATTAAAATGATACAAAAAAATGTATAAAACAAAAAAAAAAATTAGGTGTTAGCTGTGTCTTCTACACAGCCGGTGGCTTTTTAACGTGACAACGTCTTTTGCTTGACTTCAAAAGAATTTTTTTCTCTTACCTATATTGAAATATAAAGAGAGAAAGTATTGTTTTTGTTTTTTTTTTACTAGTAGTTTGTTTTCATAAATAAACATGTGCAAACATTTTCATTGAAACAATATATGACAGGTGTGGCTTTTTTTTATCCATTAAGAGCGACTTATGCTTAAAAAATGAGGTTTTTCGAGAAAAAAACCAATTTTGGAGTTAATCACTCGGGATTTTTTTATTTATTCTCTTAGAGGTTATCTTTCTGCACCAAATGACATCCCATTTAGTCTGATCTGATTAGCCGTTCGGAATCTACAGGGGTTTAAAATTTCGAAAAACGAAATCCCGCCGAGTACTCTCATGCGGTAAAATGACGTCATATCAAAAAAATGAAAAAATAACCTCTGGGTATTGAACCACTCTTTCTAAAACTATATTTAGATTTAATGTAGCTTTTATGGTCAAGTCGCTATGCGTTGCACAAGTAGGGCTATTTTTCGATATTTTTTTTGTCTAAAAATGAGGTTTTTCGAGAAAAAAAACCAATTTTTGAGTTAATTACTCGGGATTTTTTTATTTATTCTATTAGAGGTTTTCTTTCTGCACCAAATGACATCCCATTTAGTCTGATCTGATTAGCCGTTCAGAATCTACAGGAGTTTAAACTTTCAAATTAGAATTTACCGCAGCGCGGTAAAATAAAATGATAGGAAAAAAATAAATGGTGAATTCTTTAGCTGAAAACTCATTCTTTCTAACCGTATATTTCCCATAATTATACCTCTTAAGACAGAGGAGTTATTCAAGCCAATAAACTTTTTCGTGCATGCCCCTCTAACATGCCACTATAGACACATGATTTGTAAGACGTTGTCACGTCAAAAAAAATACAAAAAACCTTTCTAATTATACATCCACCTTGCCGCGGTGAGAAAGCTTTAAATAGTAAGAGATGTATAACATTATTAATATCAAAGTACGTTTTTTTTTAACTTATCCTGAAGTGACTTGCCCCCCCCCCCCTGTAAAAAAATCTTGCGGACGCCCTTGTTCTCCCCCTATCCTTGGTGAAAAATTTAATTTCATATTCAAAAGAATCGTTTTTCGCAGTCAAATTATTTGTTTTTATCATTTTTTTTTTCAACGATAAAATGCATATCAATTATCTTTAATAAGACACTCAAGAGGGTGAGTTGGCTGACGGGGTGGTCAGGGTGGGTTTCACTATATAGTTTTATTCACTTTAAACACAACTTAAAAATAAGAGAGCCTGCCGCCCAGCCACCCGCTCGACTGAACGAGAGACGTGTCTTTCTCTCTCTGTTTGTATAGGAATAAAAATAAATGAAAATAACAATTCCCTTTTTTATTAAAAGTAAAAAAATACCGTTTGCTCTAATCTAACTATATTTTGAGATGGAAAAGAATGTCAACAAGTAATTTGGAATATTCCAAGGCCTTTCTTAAACAATCAACCCTTCATCCCCCTAAGCAAAATAATATCAACACTATTTTTTGAATGTTTTCTATTTGCTTGGTTTAGCTAAAATAAATTTAAAAAAACAAACATTTTTTTCAATTTTTCAACCCCTAATCCAAACTTTTTTTTTTTTTTTAAACTCACACACTATTTTGGACAACTTATACGACTTTTTACGATAACCGTTATTAAGAATATTTATATGTTGGGGTCCAGGCATTCTTATTTAAGCCATTTGAAGTCCAATCTTAATAAATAAAATAATTAACAATGCGATCGCCTTCGGCGAGTTCGCGTCTAGTCAGAAAAAAATTAAAACCCTGAAAAACATCCCTGGATCCGCCTTTGGGTTTTACACATAGTGTAATTTTCTATAATGAGTCTTATTTTAGGCCAGTGATTGCCAAACTCTATGTTACAACGCCTCCCTTAAAAAATTTAATCGTATGACGTCCCCTCACCCATTTAATAAAAAATTACAAAAACAAAAATTTTGACGTGACAACGTCTTACAAATCATGTGTCTATAGTGGCATGTTAGAGGGGCATGCACGAAAAAGTTTATTGGCTTGAATAACTCCTCTGTCTTAAGAGGTATAATTATGGGAAATATACGGTTAGAAAGAATGAGTTTTCAGCTAAAGAATTCACCATTTATTTTTTTCCTATCATTTTATTTTACCGCGCTGCGGTAAATTCTAATTTGAAAGTTTAAACTCCTGTAGATTCTGAACGGCTAATCAGATCAGACTAAATGGGATGTCATTTGGTGCAGAAAGAAAACCTCTAATAGAATAAATAAAAAAATCCCGAGTAATTAACTCAAAAATTGGTTTTTTTCTCGAAAAACCTCATTTTTTAGACAAAAAAATATCGAAAAATAGCCCTACTTGTGCAACGCATAGCGACTTGACCATAAAAGCTACATTAAATCTAAATATAGTTTTAGAAAGAGTGGTTCAATACCCCCAGGGCTTTTTTTCTTTTTTTTGATATGACGTCATTTTACCGCATGAGAGCACTCGGCGGGATTTCGTTTTTCGAAATTTTAAACCCCTGTAGATTCCGAACGGCTAATCAGATCAGACTAAATGAGATATCATTTGGTGCAGAAAGATAACCTCTAATAGAATAAATAAAAAAAATCCCGAGTAATTAACTCCAATATTGTTTTTTTTCTCGAAAAACCTCATTTTTTATGCATATGTCGCCCTTAATGGATAAAAGTTTGGCCACACCTGTCATATATTGTTTCAATGAAAATGTTTGAACATGTTTTTTTATGAAAACAAACTACTAGTAAAAAAAAAAAACAAAAACAATACTTTCTCTCTTTATATTTCAATATAGGTAAGAGAAAAAAATTTTTTTGAAGTCAAGCAAAAGACGTTGTCACGTTAAAAAGCCACCGGCTGTGTAGAAGACACAGCCAACACCTAATTTTTAATTCTAAAAAAATATAAATCTATATAAAAATATTTTTTAAATTTATTCATATTTATTTGAAAACTAAAAAAATTTAAATTTTAATTAATTAAAACCTCAGTCCCAGAATCTTCTAAATTTTATTATTTTATTTATAAAACTAGCAATCAATTGGAAAATTGATCTTGGTGGTCAATATTCGCGCCTCCCCTTAGACTAGTCCGCGCCTCCCTAGGGAGGCGCGCCTCACAGTTTGGAAAACGCTGCTCTAGACCTTATTTAATTACGTATTAATTGACATGGGATGAGAGATTTATTAGATTATTTAAGAAATTTTTTTAAAATTAAATTAAAAAAATTTTTTTACCCTTAATTTTGCCATTTAGATAAATATTTTGGCCAGGTTTCAATTTCATAGCTGAAATATTTATTTAGTTATTAATCTCACGTCTCGCTAATCTTACTCCCAAAAGGGTCGGACTACAAATGTAAATTTTTAACCCTTAATTTTATGCATTTGCATATATATTCTGAACATGTTTCAATTTCCTCGCTTTAATATTTATTTAATTATTAATCAAAACATTTCCGACTCGCTAATCTATTACGGTTCTCGTACCCTCTTATTCCCAAAGGGGTTGACTACAATGGCTAATTTTTTACCCTTAATTTTGTGCATTTGGAAAAATATTTTGGCTTTGTTTCAATTTCCTTAGCTGTAATATTTATTAAGTTATTAATCAAGATATCTTCGTCTCGCTAATCTATATAGGGTCTTGCCCCCTTATTCTCAAAGGGGTTGAACTACAAATGCAAATTTTTTACCAGGAATGTTGTTCAAGGGGATAAATATTTTGGCTAAGTTTCGATATCCTAGCTCTGGTATTTATTTAGTTATTAACCAAGAAAATATTGTCAGAACTCACTTATTTAGAGAGGGGCTCGAAGTGCGCTGAGAAGGGGATGCTTGACCGAGAAGGACGATGATGAATGGAGAAGTCGACCTCTAGCAATAGACACTCCTGTAAAAAATAAAAATTATTTTTTCTTATTAAATATGATTCTAATTATAATTTGAAAAAATTTAATTATTCATATTTATTTTAATAGTAATGAGAAAAATTTTTATTTTTTAAGATATTATTTAAGTTCACTGGGACTCGAGTCAAAGACGTTAAGAAATTATATTTTGTTTGGATTAAAGTGAAATTTAAATCGTTGATTTACCTCTTTCATGTAGCTGCATTTTCGTATGAAAAGCAGAGAGTTCACTCGAGACTTCCATTGCTCGTAATAAAGATGACTCAAGATGGATTTTTTCTCTAAGCTTCTTCTTCTTCTGAAACAAAGAAATAATTATTTATTAATATTATTTTTTGTCTTCTTCTAACATCATATTTTAAATATTGAATAAAGATTATTTTCTTAAATAATTCTTTTATTTATCCCTTAATCCTTTCACAAATATCCTTTTTAACTACAGTATATGCGAATATTTTATCCAGACCGTTAAAAAGCATCCCTGATTAATAAATCTCAAAGGAAGAGGCAATATTTTTTTGATTATCTAGTTTAGTTAGATTCTATTTTAAATAGAGGCTAAAAAATATACTCGCATCCCCTATAACCTGACAACAAATAAAAAAAAGTTATCACTTTTCACGTTTGTAAAATTCTTTACATTATTTCTATAAATCAACTAGCACACCCTCAAAATGCTTTCCAAGACAGTATAAAAATAATCTTGAAAACGATTTTTTACTTTCTCTTACCTATGTATATATGTAATATATATATAGAGAGAAAGTATTGGATTCATGTCAAAAATTCGATGTCGAGATTTTGATGGATCTTCACGTTTTGAGGTCCCCTGAATCCAAAAAAGTGGTTTTCGCGACGTGGTCTGTCTGTCTGACTGTGTGTGTGTGTGTGAACAAAATATCTCAAGAACGAAAAGAGCTAGGAAGTTGAAATTTTATATTTAAGTTAGGCACCCCCATGGGACGTGACACGAAGCTTTTGAACAAAATCGACCAAAAATACTAGTACTTTACTGATTCACTTTTTCAGTTTTTTTCGATTTTTTCAAAATTTGCTCCAACGATTTTTTTTTTAATTCATATATCAACTATTTTTTAGTTGCTCTTTAAAATGTATATTCTCATTTTGTGATTGAAATCTTCTGAAGACCCCTTTACTCTTGTACTCCATAGAAAAGATAGGAGAAATGGTATCAAAATATAAACATTTTGCCATACTCATAAATTTTACATCTTGAATTCAATTGTACCCTACTGTCGGAAACTAAATACATGTCGACACAAAAAATCTGGTGTGACAAGCACAGTACACAACTTTCAATTACCGAAGGTAAGAGAAAGTTGTGTGCTGTGCGCCAGTCACACCAGATTTTTTTTTTTACTTATTTTAAGAAAAAGATAATAATATAGTATATTGATTGAAATGGGAAATGTACATCCCCTTACCACCTTATGGTTTCATTATTAAAAATAATAGATAATTTTATAACTTAGAAAATATAACAATAAAAGGTTAACCCTTTAAGAAACTGAAATATGCAAATTATAAATACCTTTTAATTAAAAGTTGAGGGGTGGGTGCTGTTTTATTCTCACCAATAGAATCGCAATGGAGGAAAAGCAGAGAGATGAATTCAATCGACTGGCTTCTTGCTCGACGTTAATGCAACTAAACGACTTGCTTTGTTTGTTTTATTGTATCAGTTCAATTTTACAAAAAGGCTTTTAAAAATAATTTCCAATTACGTAAGTCCTGTTTCTTTGATAATAATGATGACGAACATGGATGATTTTTTTTCCTTCTGAAACAAAGAAATATTTATTTATTAATTCTATCAACAACATAATTTAAATATTCAATAAAGATTATTTTTTTAAATAATTGTTTTATTTATCCCATAATCCTTTCACAAATATCCTTTTTAAATATAAAAATTCAATTTTCATAATATAAATCAAATAGGTTTTTTTTTTTAGAAAGTTAAAAAAAAATATTAATCTATCTTTTTTAGTTTCTCTTACCTCTATATATGTTAATATATATAAGAGAGAGAAAGTATTGGTTTCATGTCAAAAATTCGAAGACGAGATTTTGATGGATATATACGATTTGAGTTCCCCTGAATCAAAAAAAGTGGTTTTCGCGAGATGGTCTGTCTGTCTGTGTGTGTGTGTGTGTGTTCAATTTTGAGCATTTTGAAGGCATTAAGCTATTAGGTTGAAATTTTATATTTCAGTTTGGCACCTTGTGTATAAAAAAATGTACCGTACTGAAGGCAATTGAATATATGTCGACACAAAAAATCTGGTGTGACAAAAAGAGCTGTGCGACCAACCACACCAGATTTTTTCTATTAGACGAGATAAAAAATAAAAAGCAGCGATTATAATAACTTAACGTGTTTGTTTTTTCCAATATTAAAATTTAGAATATAAAAATGAAATTTTTCCTTACCATCGCTCTGAATTTTTAATGATTAATTAGAAAGCTGACTCCAGAGAGCCCGAATTTACTCTTGTTCGATACTTTAAATTTTTTATATTATGAAAATATAAAATTATATACTATTGATATATTGAATTAATATAGATATAATTTATATTATAATAAAAAAATTAAAGTATTTATGCGTATTTTATACTCACAAAAATTTGTAGTTTTCTCTCACGTCATCATAAACGAAGGCCAGGCCACCAGTGCTTTTTTACGAGTTCTTGATCCATTCAAGATGCGAATATATCTGTAAATAAAAATGCATTATTATAATTATTGTTAAATAAAGATTGGAAATGATATTATGTAGCCTAATTATATTAATAAAAGTGGTGTTAATTTTTAAATAGCTAAAGTCATTTATAATAAAAAATAAAAATTCCTGATTCCCAAATCCCTAATTAATAAATACAATTAAAAGCACGAAATGAAATGAGGGAAGAAATTTCAATTATTCATCATTAGCTCAACTTGTAATTAATAATACATTATAATATATTATATATTTTTTAAAATTTAATGGAATGGGATCTTCTCAAGAAAGTTAATTATTTTATCTAAAAAAATTTTCAAAAATTGCTGCAACTATAATTTTTAAATTGTGAGTTCATGATTTAATTAAACATTTTCTAATTGACAAATGATTGATTTATAAATAATTTTCTTGAAAAAGCCCCAGGTGCAAAGAAAGGTAAAATAAGTGACATAAGGGTGTACCCGGGGAAGGGTGAAAAGTTCCAAAAAAATTTAAGGAAATTTCTACTCTTAAAAATAAAATAAATTCCTGAGTTCATAGAGCCACCCACCCTGAATTTTATTATTAGAGATTGCAGTGGAGAGTTTTTAGATTGAAAATTAAAACACTTACAAAATCGAACGTTTTCAGAAAAAGACATGTCTAAGTTGAGATATTGTTGTTTAATCGGCCTGTTTCTTTTGAGAATGAACTCCATATGATTCTTCCAGCAATTAATCTACTAATCATTTTCTTCTTCATTACCAGCCGCTGAGCTGTGGCGTAGCGAGGGGGGAGCAAGGGGGGTCATCATGCCCCGGGCGCTACTCACAAAGGGGCGCTAAATGGTCCTCAAAACAAAAAAATTGCTGGATAATTTTTATTTTTATTATAATTGATTTCTGGAAAATATATTTTAAATTTAGTGGCAGTGTAATATAATAATTTTGTATGTTTTACATATAATATTATATTGTTTTCGAATGGAGGGGGGGGGCGCTAAAAAGGTGTGTGCCCCGGGCGCGTGTTAAGCTCACTACGCCACTGCCGCTGAGTTGTCCATTTTTGGTCTGAAAAAATATAAAAAAGGAAAATAATCAAAAATACAGTTTTTTAGTTAGTATTGATTAAATTAATGAATCGGCTATCCAAGGTTTGTGTCCTAATTTTAATTATAAATTAAATGCTATAATTATATGTTCCTCTCAACGAACGAAATAATTCAAAGGCATTCTAACATAGGAATTCGCAAATAAATAAGTTATTTCCAAAGTTTTTTCTTTAAAAAAAACTATTTGCAAACCCTAATGAAAGTACTTCAAAAATATCTAATTATAATTTGAAAAAAATTTAATTATTCATATTTATTTTAATAGTAATGAGAAAAAATTTTTTTTTTAAGATATTATTTAAGTTCCCTGGGATTCTAGTCAAAGATGTTAAGAAATTCTATTTTGTTTGGATTAAAGTGAAAATTATAAACGTTTATTTACCTCTTTTATGTAGCTGCATTTCCCTATGATTTTTATCCATCCCTCGTGATGTTGAATTCCTTTCAGCAGGAGATCCTGGAACAAAGATTTTGATTATTTGTCATTTCTATTAAAATATTAAATATATTTGCTGTATCATTTCTTATCTTTTTTGTTGATTTAAACTACTGTATATCTATCTAATTTTGATATTAAATAAGTCATATTTTTTAAGTGAATTTTTATTTAACCTAATCTCCTTAAATTTCCTTATTTATTTACTACAGTATATATATTTTTCTCAGACGAGTTAATCCATGCTACTAGAGATTGGCAGCGGTCAGAGAAAACAAAATAAAATATTATATTTTTAGACATGATAAGTAAAAACTATTCCAGTCCGACTGGACTTTAAAAGTTTTAGATAAGAATAATTCATCGCTTGGTTTTGCTTGATTAAAAAAAATTAATATTTATTTTCAAATATTTAAATAAAAACATTGAAATTAAAATAAATCAGAACCAGAGGTCATAGTCATCGTTCTCCGGAAGCAAAATTGATTTGAAAATTAAAGAATAATTCTGATAACATTTTACCAAAGGGACATTTCCTTAGCTAATTTAAATTATATTATTAATCCTCCTCCCCAACTATTCTGACTTTCCACGATGTTGCCTTCCCATCAAGCTCTACATCGAGCATTAAATTTATAAACACAAACCCCGGCCAAATTTCCTAATAAATTTAATTTAAAAAAGATAATGTTGAATTGAGAATTAAAAAGTTTTCTAGTTTTTCAAATCACGAATTGATTTTAATAAAAGAAAAAAAAAATGAAATTCTTATTAATAGTGTAGATAAAATACTAAAATCTATGTTTTGTAATGTACGTATTTTTAGAGATTGTATTTTTTATAAAGTATTGTATTTTTTATAAAATATTGTATACAGAAGTCTGGCTGGATGGCGAAGGCCGCAGCCAAAAATAAAGAAAAAAAAAAAAAAAAAAAATACTAAAATATATAAAAGTAGTTTTATACCGTTCACGGAATTTTCCTTCTCTTTTAAAAAATTATTAATTAAAACGAAAGATCATTAAGTCAAAAGTCATAAAGTTATATAATATATATGAAAGTAAGTGAAAAGAAAGGCCGAATTATAATCAGTTGATAAAAAAAAAATTATACTCTTATGTCGGCCCGGATTATTTTATTTTCACCTTGTCAGCTGGTACTAAACGTCATCCATCTTCAAGTCAAGGTTTGTTAAAATTTTCACTGCCTGCTTCAGTTGTTAAGGTGGGTAAAATATTAGCAGAGCCTATGCTGCCTTCTTTCCTTTTGCTGAGCTCCCAGTTCAGAGTAATATATATATATATATATATATATAATTGATGGAAGATGTTAGTTAGATCATTCAAAGCTCGAAGAAAAGTAGCAAACGTCAAGTTCTTTGGTCCAAAACATACCTAAAATTAAAAGTAAAATGAGCATTTAATAAAGAATTTTATTTGAAAAAATATAAAATGCCTTAAAATAATTAGTGATTAAATTTTTTCATTCCTCCCTTTACTCTTGAACTATCTTGATATTTATTTAAGACAAATAGTAGATATTATAGGAAAAAACGTGTTAAAAAATAATAAACTCACCAAATAGGAATGCATGATGACAAGGAGTTTATCTGGAATAATAAATAGATGTATCTTGGATGAAATTCTGAAAATAAAAAAAATATATTATTTAAAATTAGTAAAACAAATTTCAATTTATTAACGCTTACCTTATTTAATGATATTTAATTTCTTTGATAGCTTAAGTCCCTTCTATCATCTATTTTTGAAAATGAATATAATTCCATTTCTACTTCGTTTCATAAGTCAGACGTCAGAAAAATAAAAGGAATGGAATGAAATTGTAATTATATATATATATGATTGATGGATCAAAGCTTGAAGCAAAGCAGCTGACAAGGATATTTAGTGTAAATCACACCTAAAATTAAAAATAAAATGAGCATTTAATTAAGATTTGCATTTGAAAAAATATAAAATGACCTAAAATAATGAGTGATTAAAATTCATTTGAAAATAGAGAAGGTAAGTAAAGATCCAATGAATCTGACATATTCAGATTGAATGACACTTGAATTATTTCATAAATTATTTATAAAAATGGATAATAATGAATCGAAAAATAAAGAAATGTGATTAAATCATTTGATTCTGTGGTTCATGAAAAAATTTAAATGTCAAATTTAAAGCGGAGTCAATGATTTAATAAAATAAATAATCTATTTAATTTATATAATTTACATATCGAAATTAAATTTAAAATAAATATTAAATGATTAAAAGAGAGGAAATATTAAAAAAATGAGAATAAAATTTGACAGACAGACAAAGGTTATCCTGTTGTAACATGAGTTTATAATATTTGACTTGTTTTATTTAATAATTTAATTGAAAATAATAATATTGAACAAATTAAATAAATATTTAAATACATTACTGACCTTAAATAATGGAAATAGTTGAGAATAAATAAGCCGATGTGATGGGAGAAAAATTCTTGTCAGCCAAAGTCATGGATGAGATCACAGATCATACATATATCAAGATTGGACAGCTCCATGTTAAAAGTTGTCCGCAAGTTTTTACGCCCTCTTACAGAAGTTTCTGCGAACTAACTTTGCGCGCAAAAATTAAACATAAATTTTGTGTCAAATTAACGCTCTCTATGGCCGCAGTTCCAACTAAACAGTAAGCGGTGGAAAAAAAAAAACTCACCCAGATGGGTTTTGAACTCAAGCTCGTTCGAATTCGTTGTTTGCAAATTCTACCATTTTACTCTCGCGTACACTTGTTTTGTTATTTTCACATACCTTTTTAAGCTACTTAATTTGCGACTGTTAGGCCTACTTTTAATTTTTTTTTAAACGAAATCAAATTAAGGACAAATAGTGTCTCTAAATTTGTATCTCAAATAACTTAGATATTTTAAAGAATTTTTCGACATGTTTTTTTTTTTTTTTTTTTTTTTTTTTTTAATGAATGAAATTCATAAATTTTTTTTATGAATTATTTATTTATTTAATTATTTTAATTTTTTTTTATTCGATTAAGTTTAAGGTCTTTTACGGCATAAGAGGCCATTTAGACCCCGTCTCTATATGATGCTAGATGTGAACCCTTGACCTTTGGTATCAGCAGTTAATACTCTACCTCTGAACCAATAATAATTTATTATAAATTGTAAAAAATTTATCTTTTGTAGGAAATCAAAATAAATAACCCCATTTCTTTTCAGATAAGATTTTTGTAGGGCTTCTCTTGACAATGGATCGATTCTTTTCTGTGTTAAGAATATGGTCATATATAATATTGGTATTAAGAATAACACCAAGAAATATTATTTTAAAAATGTTTATGAAAAATCTTATATATTGAAAAAGACCGTAACACAGATCATACAATCCTGAAATTAACTTTGCTTTTGAAAATGACAATCAAAACTCCCTGGCCTGGAGACAGAGAACAGAGCGGACATCTATGGAGTAAATTTTGAACTATTTCAGACAGCCCAGCGGTGCTCTCTGGTTATACCTTCATGTAACTAAATAAAAACTTGAGGAAATTCTTCCCGTAGAGCTGTCCACCCCCTGAATTTAGCCAAGTCATGGATGAGATAAAGAGACGAGGCACTCGCTTGCGTTTTCAATGGAGTCAAAGTCAAAGCAATCGAGCTTGTCGACTTTAGTACTTCTATTGAAAAAAAATGTATTATAATTTATATAAAAATAATTAAATACAATTTATTCTATTCAAAAAAATTAAATTAAAGCAATATATATATATATTTGAAAACAATTTGTGAAATGTCAGATTCTCTCTCATAGGTGCCAAATTTGAAATTTTCTTTTAATTCCCCTTAAAACTTCTATTCATAAATATTCAAATAATAATTGATATTTTTCTATGACTCTTTTTTAAATGGTAAGGAATTTAAATTGACCATAATCCAATAAATAAACCATAAATCAATTTATAAAATATATTTGAAAACAATTTGTGAAATGTTAGATTCTCTCTCATAGGTGTCAAATTTGATTGTCAGCTTGATGAAATGCCCTAAAAAATTATATTATATTTTTTCTCTCGTCTTTTGTATAGATTGTTGTATCGAAGTTTTTGAATCATAGCAATCACTACAGTCGTGTCTTGTAATCCGACGTAAATGAGACAGGCCCCATGCCGGATTATCCGAATCATTTAATATAATGCAAAATTTAATATTTATCTCATGAAAAAATCTGTAATGACACTTTGTTTTCTTAAATTATCTCTTTTTTTTTACTAATATATCCCGAAGAGACTACTGTATTAAAAAAAAAATCTAGTGTGATTGGTCGCACAGGACACAACTTTTTCTTACCAAAGGTAAGAGAAAGTTGTCTTCTGTGCTTGTCATACCAGATTTTTTTTGTGTCTTTGATATATTTAGTTTCGGCCGATTTATTAGAATTCAAGATGTTTACCTCTAAACATGGGAAAAATATTTATATAATCAATGAAGTAGGTGATAACTCCGGGACAGATACAATTTTGAAAGACTGATGATGGG
>JAKCPI010008988.1:0-10588 GCA_023213315.1 Euborellia annulipes
AGTAGGCCTACGGCCATTCTTACCTGTTTCTTTTTTAAAATAATCATCAATAAATCGACGTTTCATTTTTTTCTTCTTATAACTGTTAATCAACTACACTAAATAGTCTGTAGTCCTTTATATTTAACTTTTACAAATATATAGTTTAACAATATGCAAATTATTTAATCAAATTTTTAGGCTATATAGTAGATTTGTTATTTACCATTTTGAAGGGAAATAAATATTTTAATTTTCTTTATTTTAATTTTTTTTTTTTCCAAGGCATAAAGTCTCAAGTTTTCATGTTATCTAAATTTTATTATTTTAATTCCTATAAAATGTATTTAGAATTTAGAAATACAATAGGTCTATATAAAATAAAAAAAAATTTCTTACTTTTTTAATTTTTTTTTAAATTTAAATAAAAAATTTTAAAATATATATCATTTTTAAACTAAAATGAAATAAAGAAGAAATTTTGCCCCCCTGCCCCCCCCTGTAGGATGCCAGGGGGGCAATGTACCCGTGCCCCCCCCAGTTCCGGCGCCTTTTTTTTTTTTTTTTTTTTTTTTTTTTTTTTTTTTTTTTTTTTTTTTTTTTTTTTTTTTTTATAGCAATTTAACTAAAACTGTCTTTGACTGACTGGGTTAGACTGTGGCAAAGTATCCAAATTTTAATTTCATTTAAGGCCATTTAGATCCCGTCTCTATTTATTTCAGCCGGATTGGTAGCCAATTTAATTGAAATAAATTTTTGTCGTATGAGACGGTATGCGAACCCTCTTTGGAATCAGAATCCAATGCTCTCTACCTCTGAGCCATAGTCTGAGGCTAGTCAATTTATTCATGTTTTGATACTTTTTTAAGTGAGATAATTCTATTTATAATTTAAGGCAAAAAAATTTACTTTCCCCATAATACAGTGTATTAAATACACAAAAAAAAAACATTAAAATTTGATTTTAAACTAATTGTTATAGGACTAAGAGGGGGTGTTAAAAAATAACCGGAATTATTTTTTTTACTAGAAAATTCTGCTTATTTTTATTCCAATTCCATTACATCCATTACAGACCTTCAAAGTAATAATCTCCCTCGAACAAATTACATCGATTCCAGCGTTCAGCCCACCGTTCAAAACTCTCCCTGAAGCCCCTTTTTGATAATCTGTTAAGTACACCAGAAATGTTCTTGTTTAGCTCTCGATCACGCGGTGGATAAGCAAAGTACTGTTACTGCGAATTACTTTTGTGAAGTTTTGAAGGGCCATAAAAAGGAAAATTGCAACAAAAAGACCAGGAAGAACAATCTTGCTCAATTGGATCCTTTCCCACGATAATGCACCGGCACATCGCGCCATCAGGACTCAAAAAAACAATCACTGAATTGGGCATTGAGGTGATCCATCCTTATTCACCGGACCTTGAGACCTGTGACTTGCACCCATTTCCTGGAGTGGAAAAAATAGCTTCGGGGTCGTCATTTTTAGAGTGATCGAGAGCTAAACAAGATTTCTGGTGTACTTAACAGATTATCAAAAAGGGGCATCAGGGAGTGTTTTGAACTATGGAATGAACGCTGAAATCGTTGTATTTTGTACGCGGGAGTTTACTTTGAAGGTCTGTACTGGAATTTGAATAAAAGTAAGCGGAATTTTCTTGTAAAAAATAATTTGTGTTATTTTTTGACACCCCCCTCATTTAATAATTATTGTTTAAATAAATATATGTATATATGATTTGAGTTTGTTCTACTCTGCCTCCCCCATGGGTAGGTTTTCCATAATTTATTAAGGCCAGATTCGGACAGACAACTTCTGGGGGGGGGGGGCATGGAAAATTTTTTGAAAATTAGGCAGTGAAAACTGCTTTTTTAGCTATCCTGAGATGTGAAATATATCGCCTGCTGAGAATCATAGTGGCGAAAGTCGGTAAATTCAATTTTCGAGTTAAGCCTACCAAACGTTTATTTTGAGTGCCAAAGTGGTGAAAATATATTTCCATCCTTTTCTATTGATTCTGTCCTATTCATTTGTTGCCCTATTTAAATGCATAGATAAATCAATGGGGGTTTATTAAACGTTCAAACGTCTTTTTCTCCAATTGTTGAATTTCGGACTTACACCACTATGATTCTCAGCAGGAGATATTATCAAACTTAGCTTGATTTATTAAAAAATAAATATTAGGGGCCTAATAAATGTCGAAAATCTTTTCTTCAGACCGCCTAAATCATTGGATCAGATCTATACAAACAAGCCTGCCTCATGACCTAGTGCATGTTAATTATACAACTGAATCATTGTACACTCTCCTGTAAATGGTTGACAGCTAGCTGTAGGGTGAAAAATAAATAATAAATAAAGCCCGCGGCCCCAAAAAAGTCAGCGGCCTTTTAAAGCACGAGGCACCAAAAAACCAGCGGCCACTTAAAGCCAACAAACGGCCTCTAAAACTTGCGGCCTCTTAAAGCTACTGTCATCTTAATGCACGCAGCCTCGAAAAGACCACCAAGGCCCCGAAAAGACTGGCCCGGCCTCTTAAAGCCAATGGCTTCCTAAAAGTTCGAGGGCCCAAAAAGGCAGCGGCCTCTCAGCCTCAAAAGCCAGCGGCCTCTCGGGAAATTCCCGGATACAAAAAGAGGATGCAGCCAATAATAAAAAAGCATCTGTTTTTGTTAACACTATTTCGGAACGTTTCGGCTATGATCAACAAAGCCATCTTCAGCCCTCCAAGAGTATATTTTATGTTATTAACATACAAAACAGATGTAGTCAAATTAGTTATATTACAGTACATGTGTATTTGGTCGTATGTATATTTAAATTATCATTACCCACAAGAGAGCATGAGAGCAAAGCCTTGAAACTTTTTTTTTTTTTAATGTGTTCTTAAGGACAATTCAATGACACTCTTCAAATTATAATTAATAAAATTTGGTATTAAAGAACGCTCTTTACACTTGTTTAAAAAATTCACTTTTTAAAACTGCAGCACGTTCTTTATCAACCCAATTTAGTTTTTTATACAATTTTTGTCTATTGGTAGAGATGAGCTCAATTCACTTGTTTGTACGATTATAGGTAAATTCTGGCTGGACAATGTGATGTGCTCCGGGGATGAGACTTCGTTAGGTGATTGTCGTGCTGAGGAATGGGAGCATCACGACTGCACACCTTCAGAAGCGGCAGGAGTTCGATGTCTCGATACCAAAAATTCTATTAAAACGACGGAGAAGCCACTCCCGCCAAAGAAATATATCAAAGTAAGCTTTTCAACAAAAAAAAAAATAAAATAAATTTTATTATAAAAATATTTATTAACTATACCGGGTGGGCCAATAGTGCGTGGACGGAAGATTGTAGGCTTATTAACCGACATTTTTAAAGTTTCTCGATGGTGCATAATGTGGGGCCTTTAGGGCTACAAATTAAAAATATTTTCGTTCCAAATGCACCTCATATACAGTGTGGTTCATATCAAAGTTATGTTTTTTTAAATGGAACACTCTGTATATTATTGCATATTTGGATTATACGGCCAATTTTAGTATGACTTTATGTCATGCAATGTATTCTAAACCAAACCGTTTAGCCGCAAATCGTGCTTTTGTGAAAAAACTGCTGCTGGAAAAAATTGAATATCTCGCGAACCATAAAACTTAGGGGACTGTTCTTTTGTGATGTTACTAATCATGAAATGTACTAATGTAGGCCAGATGGGTAACCCGAAATTATTCTTGTGTTGGGAGATATTCTTTCTTTGTGTAACAGCGAGTACTGTACTTCCAAACAGACATATTATAAACTATGAGGTCTGCAAAAGATTTCAGCCTCTATGGAAATATAACTCCCAATTTAAGAAAACGGTTCGGGTTTATTTAGGATAGGCACACGTTTTTTGAAAATTAAATTTTATATTTTATTAGAGATTTGCTTACACATTTCTCTTTTTCTAAGTCTTCGGGATCTTAAGCCACTATAGACGATACTAATGGTCAGTTCATTACTTGGTCTGATTCTTTTTCATTAGTAGTATTAAATTTTCGCTCATTATTCCCTCAGTGCTGACGTTTCAGTCCTGTTTAGAGCCATCCTCAGAACATCATTATCAATTTCAAATTATTATTAAAATCCCCCCCCCCCCCGCCCAGCGAAAACTAAAATGACGTCCCTGATCTGTATTCGATGGGAGTGGAGAGTTTCTTTTTCTGTAAAAGGTGGTTTGTGATAACTAGTAGTTGCGTAGCACACAATTGGCTCTATACCGGGTGGGCCAATAGTGCGTGGACCGAAGATTGTGGGCTTATTAACGGACTGATAGGCTAAATATTCGAAAATCTATTTAATTTTCCTTTAAAATCATTTGTTTGAACTTCTCAAAGAAGTCCCCTTTGCTCAAATTCGGGGTCAAATTCGGGTTATGATTTTTCAACAAGATGGCGGACCTCCTAACCTGAACATAACCCTAATTTCTTATTCGAGAAGTTCAAATAAATGATTTTAAAGATGTTTAAACACATTTTCGAATATTTAGCATATCTTTTCCATTTATTACCATTTTATTTTGCATTTGGATTGTTTTTTAATTGTTTTCTCCATTCGTAATCAAATTAATCAGATATTTTGAAATAAAAATAAAATTACCAAAGATAGATATAGACAACCTTATATCATCTGAAAGCTAATTAAATTCTACGTCCCATGGCATAAAAAAGTAGTATGTCCCATTTGAAATAAGGAAGTTATTAATGATTGAAATTTTCCAAATTGGCATAGCCATATCTCCCAACACAAGAATAAATACGGGTTACCCATCTGGCCTACATTAGTACATTTCATGGTTAGTAACCTCACAAAAGAACAGTCCCCTAAGTTTTATGGTTCACTCGATATTCAATTTTTTTCAGACAGCAGTTTTTTCACAAAAGCCCGATTTTCGGCTAAACGGTTTGGTTTGGAATACATTGCATGACATAAAGTCATACTAAAATTGGCCGTAGAATCCAAATATACAATAATATACAGGGCGTTCCATTTAAAAAAACATAACTTTGATATGGACCACCCTGTATATGAGGTGCAATTGGAACAAAAATATTTTTAATTTGTAGCCCTAAAGGCCCCACATTATGTGCGATCAACAAATTTTAAAAATGTCCGTTAATAAGCCCACAATCTTCGGTCCACGCACTATTGGCCCACCCGGTATAGAGCCAATTGTGTGCTACGCAACTACTAGTTATCACAAACCACCTTTTACAGAAAAAGAAACTCTCCACTCCCATCGAATACAGATCAGGGACGTCATTTTAGTTTTCGCTGGGCGGGGGGAGTTTTAATAATAATTTGAAATTGATAATGATGTTCTGAGGATGGCTCTAAACAGGACTGAAACGTCAGCACTGAGGGAATAATGAGCGAAAATTTAATACTACTAATGAAAAAGAATCAGACCAAGTAATGAACTGACCATTAGTATCGTCTATAGTGGCTTAAGATCCCGAAGACTTAAAAAAGAGAAATGTGTAAGCAAATCTCTAATAAAATATAAAATTTAATTTTCAAAAAACGTGTGCCGATCCTAAATAAACCCGAACCGTTTTCTTAAATTGGGAGTTATATTTCCATAGAGGCTGAAATCTTTTGCAGACCTCATAGTTTATAATATGTCTGTTTGGAAGTACAGTACTCGCTGTTACACAAAGAAAGGAAAGAAAGACAAGAGTGATTTTGGTTTGTTGTTAGACAGGGAATTTGAATGGCGCGATGAAGAAAAGATCGACAGAAAACAATCATCGCCTTTATAAATGATTTTAAACAGTCAATTGGAAAAGGAAAAAAAAGAGTGATGATTTGTTTAAATGGAATGAATTAATGCTAGTGTAAAAATAAACAGACGAAATGATTAAACGGAAAATATAAATTCTTCATTTTCTATTGATAAAAAAATGAATGAAAACATTTATTCGATATTCTAAGGAATATTTCCTTATAGAATAAGAAAAGGCAAAAATGTTAATAAATTTCATTAATCACGAACCGTGCTGCTGTGACTCTCCCTTGATGAGTAATGTTAAGATGGCCAACTATTTTTTTGTTCTAAAAGAGTACGTACACTTTGCAAGTATTTCATAGAAGAAAAAAAAACGATAAAAACTTTATTTTCTTTTAAAAACATATTTTTCTTCGGAGTGGATTTTTTTTTGCTAAATGAGGATGTTCGTCTAACAATGTAGCCACATCCGAACAACTTTCATTTTGCATATTAAATTTGACTGTTAAGACGGCAGATAATGTTTTTACCAGAAAGTTGCGACTTCTCACTGCTCCAATAATGATTCCCTAGTGAAAATACCCTTTCAACAGCAGCATTAGTGCCTGGACAACATAAGGAAATTTCTATTAAAACTTTTAAATTTTCATGTGGGATATGTTCTACTCTAAAATGCCCAAAGATTTCTACTCATCTTCCATTTTCTCATCGTTCCATTCCTTCAATTTTTTCTTCATTTAAACATAAATTTACTCTTCGATTGAGTACAAATGAGTATTTTTTTTTTTTTTTTTTTTTTTTTTTTTTTTTTTTTTTGGAATGGGTGCATAAGGTCCGAAGACCTATAATGACCAATAGTCACATGCAGCCAGGAAGAAAATAAAAACAAAAGGAGAAGCATAAACGGGAAACTCAACTGCGGGAACTGAGAAGATGCCTGTTGAGGTTAGACTTGAAAGTCTGAAGATTGTAGGTTTTGGGGAAGATAGACGCAGGGAGCTTGTTCCAATCACGGGAGGTCATGGGGACAAAGGAAGAATGAAATTGATTTGTTCTGTTAGTCGTGATCTGAACAGCATAGGGATGCTGGGAAGATGCCTCTCTTGTGTTCCGTGAATATGTTGCATTGGGTGGGATAATTGATTTTAATTCGGCAGAGCATTGACCATGGTAATACCTGTAGAAGAGAGATAGTGCAGATACTCTTCTTCTATGATCTAGTGACTGTAGGGATGCAGTAAGGGTAGAATCACCTATCAGTCTAATTGCACGCCTCTGTATGGCTTCCAAGGAGGAGAGAGCGTCTTTCGACGCCCCTCGCCAAAAGGTGGGAACAATATTCAAGACACGGCCGAATTTGGGCTTTATAGAGGATTAGGAGTTGTTGGGAGGAAAAGTAACGCTTCGTTTTCAGAGTACAGGATTTGAAAAGAGTTTGGTTTGCGAAAAAAAGAGTACAAAACTCAGAAATGAGTTCAGTTGGTCACCTTAGTAATGTAAAGAATACGAGATCTACGGTAGCCTATCAAAAAGTTAGATATTATCTCAATGATGATGAATACTTGAGAAAGTATTGGATTCATGTCGAGATTTTGATGGATATACCCGTTTTGAAGTCGCCTGAATAAAAAAAAAAAAAAAAATGGTTTTTGCGACATGGCCCGTCTGTGTGTGTTCAATTTAAAGCATGAAGGAATCGATTGAGTTAGGTGGTTGAAATTTTATATTTAAATTAGACACCGTCCTAGGGCGTGAAAATAAGCTTTTAAACAAAATCGGCCAAAGAGTATTACTACTTTACTGATGTACTTTTTCAGTTTTTTGTGATTTTCTCAAAATTCGCTGGAACGATTTTGTTTAAAATTCATAAATGAACTATCTTTTAGATGTTCTTTAAAAAGTATATCAGTGAAATTTTTCGTGGAAATCGTTTGAAGTACAATTTACAGATGTGAAAGCATTCGTAGCTCAGCAACATCGTGTGGTCAAGTTTGGAACTAAATTGCTAAGAGCAACTAAATATAACTCGACACAAAAAATTTGGTGTGAACAGCACCCTTCGGTAAGAGAAAGTTGTGTGCTGTGCGCCCATCACACCAGATTTTTCATGAGAAGACTCAATCCTTTCCAATGGGTAAAATTCTTAGAGCATCCTCAAATGGGGATTTTGATTGAACTTTTTACATTAGACTAAAAAATTTCACTTTGATACGGGTCAAATATAGCGTGACAGACAGACGGATGGACACTCCTCAATTGCATAGTTCATTGAACCAATCTAAATGCTTTATATTTTCCTCTCAAATTTTTATTTTATCCCATCCATTGAAATTATCTTTTTTTTTTTTTTTGGACTCCTATCGATTGATCTCGCCCCCCCCCTCTCCCCTTGCTTCCCTTAGAGATTAAATAAAAAATAATCTATTTTCAGTTAGTGATATGTATTTACGTTTTCAATTTTAAAACAAAAAAGATTGAAATCCAATAACAAACAAAGTGGATTAAGAAAGATTTCATTTGGATTTATTTAATACGAAAGTAACCCGAGAGAAAATATTAATAAAATTTCTAATTTTTCATAAACATTTAAAAATTTATTCTCAACGTGGGCAATAACGCCTCCTTGTTTGGACACTTTCGGGGGGGGGGGGGAGTAGAAGGCCCAGAGAAAATTAGGGTGCATTGAGATTGCGCAGAAGGGGCGGGGCAGATTAAAAAATATAAGGGGAAAAAAATACACGCTAATCTCGTATTAAAGCGAAGTAAAAAAAAATTAATTTTTTTGTTATTGTAAGTATTGTATTAATTTTTATCACGTGAATTTTAGTACTGTTGCAATGTTGGTAACTAAAAGAGGCCCTCGGGCTTGGAGTGGTTGGTAGCGCGCCTGCTTTGTATACCAAGGGTCGCGGGTTCGGATCCCAGGTAGACCGATGGTTTTATTTAAGCCATTTGGATCCCAAATGGCTTAAATAAGAATGCATATATGTATTAGGGGTCCAGGCATTCTTATTTAAGCCATTTGGTATCCAACTCGACTTAATTAAAATCATCGGACTGCCTGGGGTCCGAACTCGCGACGTTTGGTATACGAGGTTAGCACTCTAACCCCTACACCAAGCCCCGTGGGCTCTTTTCTTCTTAATTATGAGAAGAAAATTATTATTATTTTCCAATCCAATCCAGTGCCTGCTTGAGGATTTGTTTACATTCATGGAATACACAAATGAAAAGAATACATAAATATTTCTATACTTTTCCTATGGGGTAAATCGTAAATTTAAGAATTATTAAAAACTCAAAAAGTTATAGGAATTTCGGGATGAAAACAATTTTCCTATAATCCCTAGAAGGTCCTCTTTATGCATATAAAATTTCATTTCAAAATTCCAACGGGAAGTTGCCTAAAAAGAGCGAGACAGACGAACGGAAGGATTGACTGGAATGACATTAGTGAATTATATATATGGACCCTGTTATGCATAAGTGTGTCAAGCGCCAGCTACCGAGATTTGAGAAAATTAACCCTTAAATTTTTTTGTTTTCATTGAATTATATATAATTTTTTTTTGTCAATTGTGCAAGTAACATTAAATATAAATTTTTTAGGACATAGTTTCATAAAAAATTATAGCATTTGAAACAATATTCCGTGCTTAACTCAATTTTGAATTTTTTGGTCTTTGACACACCATTGCATAACTGGGTCCATATATCGATTTAGAATATAGATTACACGTTTCAATATAATCGGGGCAATAGCTGTTTTAAATTCGCGACAGGTGGTAAGTAAAATCAAGATGGGGGGGGGGCTCTAGAAAAAAAAACATTCCCAAAGGGGGGGGGTGAGCAACCAATAAGGTCCTATTTTGTAGTTAGCCAAACTCTTACTAGAGGGCGGTGAATAAAGCTTTTTTTTTTACTTGCAACACTTTTTTTGAAATAATTAAAATTTGTTAATTTTGTTACAGGATACAATTACAGAGAAGATGTCAATCCGATTGGCAGGTGGACGAACCCAAGTGAAGGTCGAGTTGAAGTACGAATTGGGAAATCACGTAAGACATTAAACAACAAAAAAAAAATACTAAATACTTTTTTACTATTTCCCCCGGGGTGGTAGCAGGCATTACGCTTCGATTGGCCAGTACAAGCAAGCCAAGAAAGCTTTGTTTTAGACTCGACATCCAAGAAAATTGTTCTGAGATAATTTCTATTCCAATAAATGCATTTTCTTTTTTTTTAAAGAAGAACAATTCTCCCATACAAATTATAGTTGTTCAGATAGTTAACTCCTCTGAGGAATGAGGGAGGGGAAGGTTGATATGACATCCCGTCCTATGGGTGGGACTTAATATTGTCCCCTCACTGTACGATGTTATGTTTCCACTGATTTCTACGACTAATTTGGCCTGTCATCTACAGAACTATGTATTTTTAAGTGGAACTTTTATTTGAACGCCTCCAGAATTTTTTCGCTCTTCCATTAGCATGTCGCATTGCAAGCCGTGACGAACGACGAAGGGACCAATATAGAAAAGTTAAAATTTAATATATATGACCAATTATAAAAAAAATTGTGAGATTTAATTATTCAATTTTTAGATTGATAAAATATAATTTTTAAAATAATTTAAAATTTAAATCTTCAATTACTAAATAAAAATTGTTCTCAGTTTTTAACATGCCTCTATTGATTTATTAAGTTAAGATTAAAAACGCGATTTTAATACCCTTAATTGAATAATTTTCTGAAAATTTTCATTTAAACGCCTACTATCCTAAATAAAAGTTTCACTTGCATCGTGCTTTCATAAAACTACACAATAATTT
>JAKCPI010008990.1:0-45758 GCA_023213315.1 Euborellia annulipes
AATTCAAAAAAATATTTTTATAAAGCTTTGGGCCGAACACATACAGGAACAGACCCGACCTTTCATCGCAGACACTTTGGTACGGTTTAATCAACATGGTTTTAAATCAGTGGTTTCCAAACTTTTTGTTACAACGCCTCCCTTAAAATATTTAATCATATGACACATCCCCCACCCAGGGCCGGCGGCGCAAGCTATTCTGCCGCCCTAGGCAAGATATTTTTTGCGCCCCCCCCCCCCAAAAAAAAAACTTTAAAATTTTAATTTTGCCGCCCCCTCCTTAAAATTTTCCCTGATCTCAAAAATTTTTCTGCGGAAAATTTTTTTTTTTTTTTTTTTTTTTTTTTTTTTCGCGGAACCCAAAATTTTTTCCCGTGTGCCGCCTGAGGAACATTTCCTCTTGCGCGGAACAAAAATTTTTTCCGCCCGCGGAACCTAATTTTTTTCGGGTGCCGCTTGCCGGGAGCAAAATTTTTTTATTTTTTCCCTTTTTGCCGCCCTTTCCAGGTTGCCGCCCTAGGCGGCCGCCTAGTTCGCCTAGTGGGGCGCGCCGCCCCTGCCCCCACCCCTTCCCCCATTTTGTAAAATAATACAAAAACAAAAATTTTTAATGCTAAAAAATATAAATTTATAATAAAGCGGGAGTCAAAAAAAAAAAAAAATTCCTAGTCATATGCAGTGAATTTTCGGCCTTCTTAAGAGCCGGAGGCGAAAATACATGAGATTTTATTTTCAAAATTAAAATAGTCATTTTTCATTCAAAATTTTCATTCAAGACTAGAATAGTGACCTAAACGTCACAATAATAGAAATAATTTTGACTGAGTTTGGAGAATTGTTCGCTGTGGCTCATGGGCGTACCCAGGATCAAAACTAGGGGGGGGGGCATGGTCAGATCATGGTCGTCCAGGGGGGGGCAGATCATGGTCATCCAGATTGTGACATAGCTATTTTTTATATAGAGAGGTAAAGCCTTCGAATTAAAGGCCTAAAAACCCTCGAGTCCTAACAAAAAGAATCATTCCCCGTCTCCATCCACCAATTTTGTTTCGTTTCATCACTTTATAAACATTTAATTTTTTTTTTGTTGCTTCTAGGGGGGGCAGCTGCCCCTCGCTGGGTACGCCCATGCTGTGGCTAATATTCGCGCCTCCCCCTTAGACTAGTCCGCGTCTCACAGTTTGGAAAACGCTGGTTTAAATCATAATCATTAGTGGATGGCTTATTTATTTAAAATTATGTTGATTAAAAGTGTCTGCGACGATTAATAGGGGGGGGGGGAGGGGAGCCTTTCCAGCTTTTTCCCAAAATATCCGGCTTTTTTTTTTTTTTAATTTCATAATAAATTCATTTTTTATCATAAATCTAAATTTACAAAAAAATGCTCGAGCGAGATTCGAATACTAAAAAAAAAGAGGTCAAATGACATTCGTATAGCTCGAAAAAAAGGGTCCCCCAGTTGAGCTTTGCCCCCCCTCCCGCCCTAAAAGGCTAGTTACGCTGCTGATGAACAATTTTCAATTATCGAAGCTAACAGAAATTTGTGTCCTGTGCAACATCGCACCAAAAAAAATGCTCTACGCGCCATCTCCCCCACTCCTTTTTGGATTCCCCCCCCCCTCTTTTTAAAGGTGAAAGAGAAGGCCAGTGTGCTTTTCACTGAATATTCGCGTTTTTTATTAAAAGTTTTTTTTTTTTTTTGTGATTATTAGTGTTCATCAGTGTTTTAATTAGTGCTCTTGGATAATGGATTATTAATTCTTAATTTTCTACCATATATTGATAAAAATTCAATTTCTTATTTTTTTTTTTTTTTTATTATATAAATGTTAATAACAATTCGTTGTTCAAATAGATTTCTAAGAATATCCATTTTACTTGGAACCAAGCTATTCTTGGAACTTGATTGTCACGTGCATAAGAGAATCAAATCATACAACAGCAAGCTTGTCATTTAGTTAGTTCGAACTCTCGCCACTTGGTGTGCTTCAATCCAAGAGTCTTTCCTATGGGTCGTTTTGATAACTTACCTACCCCAACATTAAAATAGCCTCCCTATGGGGAAATACATGGTGTTTGTCCTTCAGCTATTTTAATGCTGAAGGACACACATATAGCCTCCCTATGGGGGAAATGCATGGTGTTTGTCCTTCAGCTATTTTAATGCTGAAGGACACACACCATGTATTTCCCCATAGGGAGGCTATTTTAATGTTGGGGTAGGTAAGTTATCAAAACGACCCATTTTTAATACTCCACAATTTATAATTCATCTTTTCTTAAAATGAATTTGCTTTATATATTGGTATATTTTAATTTTGTTTGTTTTTTTTTGTTAGACGGTTATAATTGGATAAAATTAATAGGTGATGATTAGAATTTTCTTATTATTTTTCTACACGAAATTTTTTTTTTTTCATATCAATCCATCCCAGTGAGGATATTGTCATGGTTAAACAGAGGCGTACCGAGACAGTTTGGGGCCTGGGGCGTTACTAGAATAGGGGGGCCTATATACATTTTGTACCAGAGGTGTATATTGAATTTTCGGTGGGGGGGGGGGGGTAGGGCGAACTCATTTTTAAATATCCCCCTCCTACATACACAAAAATATTTTTAAAATACCATATATCCCTGAAACCCGAGGGGCCCGGGGCCTCTCAAAGACAAAGTTTCAATAATTTTTTTTTAATCTAAATTTTTAGGTTTTTGGCGAAACCTGATATTGGATTCATGAAAATTCGAACTCTAGATTTTAACATTCATTCACATTCACAGTCACACTCACACACACATTCACACAGTCTTTTCGGCAACTTAGGCCATATAAGACTTTGACGATAACCGTTGTAGAGAATATATCTATTGTGGGGTCAGGCATTTCTATTTAAGCCATCTGGTATCCAAATGGCTTAAATAAAATCTTCGGACTGCCTGGGTCCGAACCCGCGACGTTTGGTATAGGAGGGAGGCACGCTACCTACTACGCCACACCCGGGGGCCTCTAGATTTTAATGGATATAAATATACGCTATTGTTATAAAAACGCTATTGTTATAAAATAAATAAACATATAATTAATAGTTCACAAAATAACATTTGTGTTACATTATTTGATTTATAATTTACAAATACGAATACACTACAATTTTTTTTTTTTTTTTTTGGGATCCCCTGAATCCAAAATATCTGGTGTGTCTGTCGCATAGCAGATTTTTTGTATCGGCATATATTTAGTTCCCGACACTTTTTTCTCATTCACACTCACACAATCTTATCGGCAACTCAGGCCATATAAGACATTTACGATATCCGTTATAGAGATTAATGTACATATATTAGGGGTATCCAAATGGCTGAAATAAAATCTTCGAACTGGCTGGAGTTCGAATCCGCGACTTTTGGTATACGAGGTTAGCACGCTAATCCCTACACCAAGCCCCGGGGGCTACGGAACATTTGAATTCAAAAGTAAAATTTATAAATATGGGAAAATATTACCATGGCAACCATTTCTTTTATCTTATGAATATACAAGAGTAAAGTGTTCTTCAAAAGATTTCAAGAGCAAAATGAGAATATACATTTTAAAGAGCATCTAAAAAATAATTGATTTATGAATTTTAAACAAAATCGTTTGAGCAAATTTTGAGAAAATCGAAAAAAAACTGAAAAAGTGCATCAGTGAAGTACTAGTACTCTTTGGCCGGTTTTGTTCAAAAGCTTCGTGTCACGTATCAGGGCGGTTCCTAACTTAAATATAAAATTTCAACCTCGTAGCTCAATTCCTTCATGCTTAAAATTGAACACACACAGACAGACCATGTCGCGAAAATCACTTTTTTGGATTCAGGGAACCTCAAAACGTGTATATCCATCAAAATCTCGAAATCTAATTTTTGACTTGAATCCAATACTTTCTCTCTCTATATATATATATATTACATATATATAGATGTAAGAGAAAATAAAAACAGCCTTAAAGGAAAACAACAGGAAGAGGAAAATAATTAAACTAACTTTCTGTCTCTTTCTCTCTCGTCATTGATGATTTTTAATTAATTTTTTTTTATATATAGGGTCTATATATATAAAATCTAATCGAAATGTCCATATCAGAAGATGATAAACATGTAAAGTTTATTCAATTCATTCATTCATATCGCGCTCAGAGAGTAGAAGAGACGACCACCGCAAAAATAACGTCACAGTTGGTTATCTTATTGTGGAAATCCTGTTTTGGGAAATTCAGACTCTCTATGTCAGAAATCAAGATGCATCCTATCTATCTATCTATCGCTCTATCTATCAAATGTATTTCCCTTTACTTGAGAATTTCTCTTTAATGGGAATCACAAGGAGGGGACTAATAACAGGAAAGTCATTTGAGGGAGGGTGTTTTGAAAAAAATTTAAAAAAAATTAGGTGTTGGCTGTGTCTTCTACACAGCCGGTGGCTTTTTAACGTGACAACGTCTTTTGCTTGACTTCAAAAAATTTTTTTTTTCTCTTGCCTATATTGAAATATAAAAAGAGAAAGTATTGTTTTTTGTTTTTTTGCTAGTAGTTTGTTTTCATAAATAAACATGTTCAAACATTTTCATTGAAACAATATATGACAGAGGTGGCCAAACTGTTATCCATTAAGGGCGACATATGCTTAAAAAATGAGGTTTTTCGAGAAAAAAAACTAATTTTAGCGTTAATTACTCGGGATTTTTTTATTTATTCTATTAGAGGTTATCTTTCTGCACCAAATGACATCTCATTTAATCTGATCTGATTAGCCGTTCGGAATCTATAGGGGTTTAAATTTTCGAAAAACGAAATTCCGCCGAGTGCTCTCATGCGGTAAAATGACGTCATATCAAAAAAAAGAAAAAAACACCCCGGGGTATTGAACCACTCTTTCTAAAACTATATTTAGATTTTATGTAGCTTTTATGGTCAAGTCGCTATGCGTTGCACAAGTAGGGCTATTTTTCGATATTTTTTTGCCTAAAAAATGAGGTTTTTCGAGAAAAAAACCAATTTTGGAGTTAATTACTCGGGATTTTTTATTTATTCTATTAGAGGTTATCTTTCTGCACCAAATGACATCTCATTTAGTCAGATCTGATTAGCCGTTCGGAATCTACAGGGGTTTAAACTTTCAAATTAGAATTTACCGCAGCGCGGTAAAATAAAATGATAGGAAAAAAATAAATGGTGAAATCTTTAGCTGAAAACTCATTCTTTCTAACCATATATTCCCCATAATTATACCTCTTAAGACAGAGGAGTTATTCAAGCTGATAAACTTTTTCGTGCATGCCCCTCTAACATGATTTGTAAGACGTTGTCACGTCAAAAAAATAATAGTGGAGGATCCCACAGGATGGGTATTTATTTACCTATCTCTAACTCCTCCTGCTGATTTCGTTTCTAGCTAGTGAACTAATCCTTATTTCTGATTCCTTATATCCAACCTCTTCTAGGAAGGATGTCCTTTTTGAGAAGGGACTCCCTCTGCACCGAGTCCTTTCGAAGTATGCATCATAGAGAGGGAACCTTCTTAACGTCCCTCTTTGTATTTTTACTTTCTCTTACCTATGTATATATGTAATATATATATAGAGAGAAAGTATTGGATTCATGTCAAAAATTCGATGTCGAGATTTTGATGGATCTTTACGTTTTGAGGTCCCCTGAATCCAAAAAAGTGGTTTTCGCGACATGGTCTGTCTGTCGTGTGTGTGTGTGTGTGTGTGTCTGTGTTCAATTTTAAGCATGAAGGAATTGACCTATGAGGCTGGAATTTTATATTTAAGTTAAACACCCCCGGGACCGGAAAAATAAGCTTTTAATCAAAATCGGCCAAAGAGTACTAGTACTTTACTGATGTACTTTTTCAGTTTTTTTCGATTTTCTCAAAATTTGCTCCAACGATTTTGATTAAAATTCAAAAATCAATTATTTTTTAGATTCTCTTTAAAATGTATATTCTCATTTTGCAATTGAAATCTTCTGAAGACCACTTTACTCTTGTATTTCATAGGGAAGATAGGAGAAATGAGAAATGGTTGCCCTGGTAACAAAATATAAATATTTTCCGACACTTATAAATTTTACATCTGAATTTTTTTTTTTTTTTTTTTTTTTAAACATTCACACTTTTTTCTCATTCACACTCACACTCACACACATTCACACAGTCTTTTCGGCAACTTAGGCCATATAAGACTTTTGACGATAACCGTTGTAAGGAATATATCTATTGTGGGGTCAGGCATTTCTATTTAAGCCATACATCTGAATTCATATGTTCCGTACTGTCGGGAACTAAATATATGTCGACACAAAAAATCTGGTGTGACAAGCACAGAACACAACTTTCGATTACCGAAGGTAAGAGAAAGTTGTGTGCTGTGCGCCAGTCACACCAGATTTTTTAAATTATAATTCAATCATTTTACATATTAATTTTTAAATATCTGTAACCGAATGTTCATGGAATATATGATTGTGTTATTGTTTGTATGCCTATATTGACAACCCGCAAGCTCTGAGGTTGGTCTTGACCAAGACCGAAACGTCAGCCTAGTGGGCCAATAAATGAAATAATTTTAGCTGCTATTCTTTTATTTACCTATTAACGATTATCCAGCTATAAAATCCACATTTGTCAATATGTAGTAGCAGAAGAATGATTTTTTTTTTTTCTCAAACTCATACTTTCTGTTGAGAAAAGTAGATTTATAGCTGGATAAAAATTATTGAGAAACAGGATGAATAAAGAAGAGCAGCTAGTATTTGTTTCATTTATTTAAGGCCCATTAAGCTGACGTTTCGGTCTCCGACGAGACCATCTTCAGAGCTTATGGGCTGTCAATATGAGACAAATTTTAAATTATTATTATTATTTCAAATTATATAATTAATTGAGTTTTTTTTAAATTTGTCTCATATTGACAGCCCATAAGCTCTGAAGATGGTCTCGTCGGAGACCGAAACGTCAGCTTAATGGGCCTTAAATAAATGAAACAAATACTAGCTGCTCTTCTTTATTCATCCTGTTTCTCATACTTTCTGTAGCAAAAACGCCCAATAAATATAAATTAATTCGTCATCATATGTATATAAATAGACTCCATAAACTTATGAAGTAGAAAAAAATTTTTTTGTTTCTCTGTGATATTGATCAACAACTATCCAATAGTCCAAAAAAAAAAACGTTTTTATTTTTTTTAAACACTCACACTTTTTTCTCATTCACACTCACAGTCACACACACATTCTAATATATCTATTGGGGGTCCAGGCATTCTCGGACTGCCTGGGGTCCGAACCCGCGATTTTTGGTATACGAGATTAGCCCGCTAACCTCTACACCAAGCCCCGAGGGCATAATTTAATTTGTAGTTCTAATTGTTGATTCAAGCATGCGTTGTTGCTAGAAATAAAACGCCTTATGCTTAGACAACCCGCTCAACAGACAATCATCTTTGCTAGTTGGTTCTTTTGAAATTAGGCGATTATTTATCTTTTTTTTTTCACTTCATGAGTTAGGGCTCGGATCGATATGCAGTAAAAAAAAAAACCACAAAATATGGATTTAAAAAGGCCGAAATATGCACAAAATTATGCATTTTATAAGTAAATATGCACTTAAAATAGGCATTATAAACCTATAATATCTAGTGCTTGATAGCTTTAAACCGACAAGACTTATTTGATACCAAAGGAAATCCCGTACAGAACGTTCTTCTTAACTCTTATTGATATGTTTTCGTCTTTTTTTATTCTTTGTATCATTTCTAGCACTTTATTTGTTTAAAATCATTTGGTTCAGGAGTCGACGTCTAAACGTACTTAAAATAAACTAGACTATTATAAGGAATTTTTCAATGAGGTTTTTTTTTAAATGAATTAAATTCATAAGAGGTTATTGGGTCATCGAGCTATAATTTTTTTAATGACTTATTAAAAGATTATCGTAATTAATTTTTTTGTTATCAAGCAAATACAAAAAAAAACAATCTGTCCCAATAATCTTTAATTTTTTTTAAATTTAAAAATGAATTTATTGTTATTATTAATCACATATTAATTAAGAAATTTTTAAAATAAGCTTAGATGATTTATTTAAAAATCAACTGTCAAATTAGTTCAGCATTCTTGCAATAGATGGCAGGCTAGTCTAACAGCCGATATAGTATTAGCCTATATCTGGCCTATATTTATATATTTTTATACATTTATAAAAGATACATAATATATAATAACATTTATAAAGTATTTATTATTAAAAAATGAATAAAAAAAATCAAAATTAATTAAAAATTATTTGCCACCCCTTTCACACCTCTTTGAAAAATTTGTATAATTTTTATGTTTTCGATTACTTTATATAAACACAAAACAAACGAAAAAAAAAAAAAATACTTCCCCCCCCAAAAAAAAAAGCCACAGAATCATATAAAAAAAAAAATAATTTTCTCTCGTTCAAAAGTGAGTAATTTTGTGCGGATTAGGCGGGGTGTCAAATCGTGTATAAGTATTTTCAAGACTAGCTGCTGTAGTAGCCTGAGGCTGTGCCACAGTGGCAATTTGTTCCTGAGCAGCAGCAGCAGCAGCAGCAGGAGTTGGAAGAGGAGGAGGAGGAATAATGGCCAATTCATTAATCGGTCGAAAATTTTGCATTTGCTGGTCAACTGGCAGACCGCAAAGGGCTGATGGGGTGATGGCTGCTGTGACCCGGTCCCGGGAAAGGGCAGCGGTCATGGCATACGTCCTTGGCACCAAAACCACAAACAGCACCTGAAACACACGGACGGAAAATTTAATTCACAGAGGAGGATTCAATTATCCGCTTAACCATCGAGTTACAAAAAAATGATTTTTTTTTCACATATAATTACTTATCTGCGCGTCTCGGGGTGCTAATTTTGGGAGATTGTGGCCACAATTTAGAAGCTATCGACCTCAATTTTTTTTTTAAATTAAAGCTATTTAAAATATATCTACAACTTATAGAAGCCCTTTTTTTGATTTTCGAAAAAATAAATTTTTTTTTTAGATTAATCGCATTAAATAAAAGATATTTTTAAAAAATTCGCTCTATAACTTATAGATAATTAAATTAGTAATCATTGTGTTAAAAAATAATTAATTTTTTACCCTTAATTAATTAGCTGGAATCTTTAAAATGAAACGGAATAAATCCCTTGTATCCCTATGGGGAACACTAACGCCATCTCTTGCCGCCTCGAGTAACTACGTAGTGAATCGTCTTCTAACGGCTTTTCGAGACGCGCACCTTAACAAAAATTTAAAAATAAATGTGTGTTGCTAATTTCCCCCTTTAGCTAAGCCTTATACCGAACTTCTGAGCTTAACTAGATGTGAAAAGACTCGTCAAGTAGTTTATCCGAGGGGTAGCTAGTTAATTATATGTACAGCAACGGGCCCGTAAAGTTTGATCGTTCTCCGATGACAGAGATGTAATTACCAGAGATGCGGTGGCCTGTGTCCCAGCCACATGGCAGTATTCATGGCATACTGGTGGGAGAAGCAGAACGAGAACCAGCCAGAGACTCCAGACGAATCCCAAAACGAGAGAGCAGATGGCTAAATGTTTGCCTTCTTTATAATTTCTTCTTGACCGATTGACATATGGTATGAGAAGAATCAAGAGGACAAGTAGAAATCCACAATAGCTGAGTGTCGCTGGAAGGGCCAGGTCGAGTTTAATCGGCGCCACTATCACTAACATTGTTGACAAACATCCCTTCAAAAGAAATTAAATCAAATTGACATTAATTAACGCAACAATCTATATAGCCTATATAATAGCAGAGTGCCCGTTTGGGTGGGTCGTTTTGCCACTTTTCGGAGCGAAATGTAATAGCCGGCAAAAGTGGCCCAGTCAAGTGAACATTACAGATTTTTTCAAACCAGACGATATCTTCTTTAAGAATTTTTACCTCAAGTTTGACTGAAAATCTCAAAATTGTCATTAAGTTTAGTTGGGTTATAAAGCGACCATATTTTAGGATAACGAGATGTCACTTACAATGAAAGCTGACATCCTAACCTCAATATGCCAGTTATATGCCCCTGGAGTTCCAGAGATGCCTCCTCGGGGGCCGAAAAAAGGGGGGAAATTCAATACAATTAAGCGCCCAGAGGAGGCACCTCTGGCCCTTCCCGGGGCATACAACTGGCATTGTGAGGCTAGGATGTCAGTTTTCATCGCAAGTGACATCTCGTTATCCACTAAATATTGTCGCTAGGAACCGACCGAATATTCGGTTTCGGTTACAGTTGGGTCGGCCAGTTTCGCGCCAAAAAAAAGTCATGGTTTCGGCCGGCCGTAAACTTGAGTCTCCCTAAAGAAAAAGGTCAAATGATTTGCACGGAAGGAAAAAAAAAAAAAAAAAGGAGAAAAAAATTTTAAAAAAAAAAAAAAGGGAAAAAAAAAAAAAAAAAATTTTATAGGAAATACAAGTTTCGGTTTCGGCCGAAACTAAGGTTAAGGCCGAATATTCGGTTTCTGCTGAAAATCTTGTTTCGGTCGGACCCTAATTGTCGCTTTATAACCCAACTAAATTTAATGACAATTTTGAGATTTTCAGTCGAAATTTCGAAACTTTGAGGTAAAAATTCTCACAGAAGATACTATCCGATTTGAAAAAAAAATTTGTATCACGCTCTGTTTGACCAATTTCCCAATGGAATTTTACCTCGAAATTTTGCAGTCTTAATAGAAGATGTAATGAAGAGTCCTGAAAAAAATACTCGGGTCTCTAAATTCTCAGAAGGGAGCAAAAAATTTCAGAAAATCCAAAATTTGCCAATTGGAAAGCATTGAGTTTTTGTCTTGCCTTAAGAAAAATTAAAGTCAATTAATTAAAATAATTAAATTTCTCAAATGAAAAAGAATAAAAATTTGTGTAAACACACTTCCAGGCTAGTTCACAACTCTTTTCTTCTTTCTCACTTATTTGAATAAAAACCTCAATAGGAATAGGTTTTATTTTGTCTTTCCCTCTCTACAAAATACAAGCTCACCTGAACTAGAGCCATGAAAAAGAAAATAGTGGCCTGTAAATAGCCATTGATATGGCTAATAAGTCCCCCGTCAGCGTCACAAGAGGCCAACAGCACGGCACGAGAGGCCATCCCGCAAAAGAGCAGACCGCAGCTGACACCTGGCCAGAGGTTCCTGGCCAATTCCAAACAAACGGCTGGACTCCATTGGTGACGAACTTCCTCATCGGCAACAGCATTGGCCGATAACACTTGGCCGTTATCCGTCACAACAACACTATACGGAAGTACGCACGCGTATGATAACACAATCGAGATAAGGAGAAGGTATGAGAGTCCTGCAAACAAAAATCCATATTATTTATTAGCAATGAAGATATATATTTTAAAAAATCTGGTGTGACTGGTCGCACACAACTCTCTCTTAATTAAAAGTTGTGCTTGTCACGCCAGATTTTTTGTGTCGAAATATATTTAGTATCCGCCGATATATTAAAATTCAAGATGTCAAATTTATAAGTATGGGAAAATATTTATATTTTGTTACCATGGCAACCATTTCTCCTATCTTTCCTATGAAGCACAAGAGTAAAGTGGTCTTCAGAAGATTTCAATGGCAAAATGAGAATATACATTTTAAAGAGCATCTAAAAAATAATTGATTTTTGAATTTCATTAAAAATCGTTGGAGCGAATTTTAGAGAAAATCGAAAAAAACTGAAAAAGTACATCAGTAAAGTACTAGTACTCTTTGGCCGATTTTGATTCAAAAGCTTATTGTCACACTCCCATGGGGGTGCTTAACTTAAATATAAAATTTCAACCTCATAGCTCAATTCGTTCATGCTTTAAATTGAACAAAACACACAGACAGACAGACCATGTCGCGAAAACCACTTTTTTGGATTCAGGGGACCTCAAAACGTGAAGATCCATCAAAATCTCGACATCGAATTTTTGACATGAATCCAATACTTTCTCTCTATATATATACATATATATATAGAGGTAAGAGAAAGTATATTCTAGCTCTTTAATTCTTGTTTTATTTTAAACACAGACGCATTTTGCGAGATCCACATTTTTGGACTCAAAACGTGTATTTCCATCAAAATATCGATATCGAATTTTTAACATGAATTCAATAACTAATTCTCGCAAACAGACAGAGAGACCAGTCAGTCATCCTCTTTAATTTTATATAAAATAAATGCATTAAGTATTTATTTCGCTTGTCAAGTGCACTTGATCGGGGACAGGAAATTGTCACCTGCACGGCCCAGAGTGTCATCAAAGTAGAAAAGTTTTAATTTAAAAATAAATAAACAGCCATTATACAGAATATTCAAATAGAATTGAAATATTAGATCTATATATAAAATTAGGAGATTATTGGTTGTTCATAGTAGAAACAAGAATAAAGAATTTTTGATATTTTAATTAACATTTAAAGCATGCTCTTAAATAAAAGACCAATGCCGGGCTGCAAGAAAGTATTTAACGGCTCGTTAAACGCTTTTGTTGGTTTAAACCTTCCACTAAATGATTTTGGGTTTAAAGGTTATTGGTTAGTAAAAGCTGTCTTTAAATTAAATGTTGAAATTGGGACCTTAAAACTATAAAGTATCCACTAACCTGATTTGTTTCATTGAAATAAAAAAGAATTTAGTGACTATATTATCACAGCAGAGAGGTAATATATAAATGCATTAATTTAATTGAGTTTTCTTTAGTTTCTGAATTATGCGATATTATTAATTATTATAGATATTCATCTGATAAAGAGAAAAAGTGAGGTTATAGTATAATCCCAGTTTCTTTAAAATTTAACATCTGAAAGTCAGAGCAACCAACGTATTTATTATTTTTATTTTACGATATTTAAATATTTAAACATTTTTTGTTTTGTAACCTAAGGGTGCGTACTAGGGTTTGGACACCGGTGGAAACCGAAACCGGTATACCGGTTTTTTGGCTAATTTTCAAAAACCGAGAAACCGAGTTTTTCCCAAAAAACCGAATTCGGTTTTTTTATTTTTTTTATTTTTTCTCCAGTAATACTTGTATTCAAATTATAAATTAGCCCGTGACCCATGGCTCAGAGAGAAGACATTATCTTCTAGGGGCTTAGGGTTTCGGGGTCGGCTGACGTTACGGTCTCGGTCGAGACCATCTTCAAAGCTCCAAAATAGCAAGGTTGAGGATAAATTAACATATTATATATACATATATGTTGAAAGAAAATTGTAATTTTAAAATTTATCCTCATCCTTGCTATTTTGGAGCTCTGAAGATGGTCTCGACCGAGACCGTAACGTCAGCCTAATGGGTATTAAATAAACGAAATAAATACTAGCTGCTTTTCTTTCTTCATCCTGATACACATCAACAAAATGTGTGTGTTTTGAAAAATAAAAATAATAATAATTTTCTTTACATAATTAAGAAAAGGCAACGGTCCGTCGCAGACAGGGGCGCGGTTATTAAAAAATAATTCTATTAAATATTGTTTTGAATATTTTTTTTTCCTTGATTTATTTAAGGAACATTTTTTGTTTATTAATACTAAAGGTCAAAGGATCTTTTTCCGTACCAAACTATAAAATATTTCTAAATTATGTTGTATACAAATTAATTTAACTTGCAAAAATGGTGGCCCGTTCTAAGCAGAAGTTGAAAAAAAAACCGGTTTAAAACCGGTTTACCGGTTTTTGGCTTTGTAAAAAACCGAAAAACCGGTTTTCAAAATTTTCCGGTTTTTTCCAAACCCTAGTGCGTACACACCTGCGCTCTGCTCCGCTCGCGAGCAGTTCGCGGCTCGTGTTCGTTGCTCGTTCCATTTTCATTGAAATTATTCATTTTGACGAACCTGCCGCGATCCAAAGAAAAGCCACGAACATTTTAATTAATTTGGAATTTTTATTATTAATTATTTATAATTATTAATCGCAAATAGATTGTGTTGCTGGGCGCGCCTAATTACTAATAAAAAACATTTAAACTAATTATTATTTGATGTAGATAATAATGTCTCTGAAGCAAGATAGAGAAAACGCTCTTGCCGTTTCGGTTATGAGTGGTGCTTTTTTGCTAATGGCAAGTTTGTCAAAAAAGAAAAGGAGACAACGACGTTGGTGGTGTACTAATCTATTTAAAAAACAGAATGGTAGCGAAATTGTGATGGACTTGAGGTCGCAACAAATAAGCGGTCAATATAAGAATTTTACTCGAATGTCAGAGATGATTTGTCAAGTCTATTTAATATAAAAATAATAAATTTTAATATCAATTTATATTTTATATAATTTTTTTTTTATTAAACCCGATCCTTTGAAAATATTTGATTAATTCTTCATTTATTGAAAACTGATATTAAAATTAAAAAATACTATATAAAATCATCATAGGCCTATATTTTAAGGAAATAATATACATATAATTAACCTCCCTGGTCTCTGAGGGACATAGAAGATGATAATATTAAAAAAAATATTTAAATAATGATTTAGAGAAGACTTATAAAGGCTAAAAAGTAGGTCTATTTTATATTTTGCTCGCGAGCTGCTCGCGAGCCGCTCGCGGCACCGCAGCGCGCCGTCCAAATCTGAGCCGCGAACCATCAAAGGGTTTGTCGAAAAAGCCGACAAGAGATGGATCGCGGCGAGCAGCTCGCGAGCGACTCTCGAGCAGCTCGCGAGCATCTCAAAACCCGTACACATCTAACGAACATGGTGCTCGCGAGCGGAGCAGAGCGCAGGTGTGTACGCACCCTAATATTAACAATTAAAATGTAAACAATACAAATATAATTACTATTTTTATTTCTTTTATAATTTTGGTACTATTATAAATTATACAATTTGACAATGCGCCCTTGCGGTCAAATGGCCAACTACATAGAGAGCTGTCATTTTCGGGGGCCCAATCGTTTTGCATCTATCTATATATCTTAACAGTAGGGAATAGTTAACGGTTCCTTTAAAGTTGCTTTAGCAACAGCCTATAATTTTAAAGCTCAAAGCGATGTTTACTAACAGACTTTTAAATATTTACAGAACTGTTTTCTTGCAACCCGGCACAAGTCTCTCTGTTTATAGCAAAAACTACTCGTCGGGTTTTCTTAGAGTTTTTTTTTTTTTTTTAATTGCCCATCAACCGTAGGTTGGACAGGTAAATTTAATGTAATCGTAAAAAAAAAAAAATCCAAATTTTTCTGAAGCCCCAAAAATGCCCCTGAATCCATTTAACTAGTTTTTGGAATGATGACGACTTGTTCGAAAAATAAGGCAACTCTAACCGGGATGTCCTTCAAGGAGATGACCTTGACATACGCGTACAGTCAAAAAGATAAGAATAGCCAATGCAGCGCAAGAGCCAAGAGCCGCAACCGCTGCAGCTGCAGCCAGCCAGGGTTCAGTATGACGCCACTGCAACGGCAGCCCTGAGAGCAACCAACCTGCCAAACAGACAAACAAACACGTCAACAACCAACAAAGTGGAGGGGGGAGAACCCTTCTCTCTCTGAAACCACAAAATAGTATTGATTTTTAAAATATAGACTAGCTACTTGCATCCAGTTGTTTGTTACCGGAAACGGCAACAGTAGTTGTGTGGGCAAAGAATGACAATAAATTAAATTTTCTTCTTCTTCTGATAAACAGACTATTTATCAAAAAAGTTTATTGCGTTCTACGCTACATTCATATTCATTAATTTATGAATTTATTATCACCTTGATTCAAGAGTGTGTTGTGAAGCTAAAAGAACAGAGAGAGAGAGAGAGAGAGAGAGAGAGATACAAAATTTGATATTTGGAATCTAAAGCTCTATTTTTAAACTCATTCGATGGCAAAATTTGATATATTTCTAGAACAAGACACACATGTAAAGATTCCCACCGAAAAGCGCAAATTCTGCAATTGGAATCGTTACACGTGTGTCTGATCCCCTGGGAATGGGGGATTACTGTCTGGAAGAAGGCATAAAAGGCCACCCCCCACTCCCGGGCGAGAGCATTCTCTCTCTCAACCTCCGAAGTACCAGACCTTGTATATTAATATAATAAACATAAATTTAAAAAGTTGAAACATTTTATTGAAAAAACCCAACAAAATCCCCCGAGAAGGCAACATACAACACCTGATGCAAAGCAACTTACAACAAGTGTGACGATATATATTTAGTTTCTACCAATAAGGGAAAGTAGCCGTATATCGGTAACTTTTTGTAAAAAGTTTATTAAGAGATATAAAATCAGAGTACAAGATCAAAATACTGTGCTGTGAGTGTTTTGAAGAACATTTCTCACAGTTACAAGTTTTCCATCTTTTCTCATCTGATCCAGAACAATTAATTCACTTCTTATCCACTATTGGCGGTATTTATCTTGCTTGTATGGTTGAAGACAGTAAATACACCCTTCGTTTGCGCTGTCCCCGGTGTCTAAGGATATCTGATATTAGGGACTCGAAACTATTCGATATTAGGAGCCAACACTTTTATTTTTTTTTTATTTATTTATTTTTTTTTTCTCTTTGCTGTAGAGACTAATTATATTTTGACCAAAAATATAACTCAAAAATATTGTTTCTTTATGTAGTGCCATTCCTTCATTGGGATATTTATTTCCTGTGGAATGGCCACTTTTCTGTAATAAATAAATAAATAAATAAAAACACGTTTTTACTAGGGTCCGACCGAAACAAGATTTTCAGCCGAAACCGAAACCGAATATTCGGCCTCAACCTTAGTTTCGGCCGAAACCGTAACCGAAACCGAAACTTGTCTTTCCTATAAAAAATTTTATATTTTTTTTTTGAAATTTTTTTCCCCTCCGTGAAAATCATTTGACCTTTTTTTTTTAAGACTCAAGTTTCGGCCGGCCGAAAGTTTCGGCTACTTTTTGGCCGAAACCGAAACTACGGCCGAAACCATGATTTTTGCCCGAAACTGGCCGAAACCGTAACCGAAACCGAATATTCGGTCGGTTCCTAGTTTTTACATTTGACGGGATCTAATCTCTAAACTATAACAGCTAGCTAAAAAAATAAGTGTATAATAAAATTAACGTTCTTCTCCAATGTAATTACCACCATAGAAGTTTGAACATATTTCTTTTTAGTAGTTGTAGAATAGCTGTGAAGTGCCTCCTCTAAAATATTCGTAAATTCAAAAATCAAACAAATATTTTTCACAGCTTGTACTGACAACAGATGAGTCCACTCAACGTCTCTATAAGATAGAGGAACCTAGAGGTACTAGTTACAATTTTTTTTCGCTTCGGTGCAGCATCCTGGAGAGCCAGAACCTTGGTATCAGATATTGGGCGCCTATCCGATAATCGGCTACTTTCCCTTATATTGATTTTTTGTTATAATGGCAACTATTTCTTTTATAAAGAACAAGAGTAAAGTATGCTTCAAACAATTTCCAGGGCAAAATTAGAATATACATTTTAAAGAGCATCAAAAAAATAATGGATTTTTGAATTTTAATCAAAATCGTTGCAGCAAATTTCGAGTAAATCAAAAAAACAAATCGGGAATGACCATGGGCGTAACTAGGGGGTGCCCCCCCCCCAGAAGGCTCGTGGCCCCCCAAAGAATGCTCCCTGCCCCAAGAAAAATTGAGAAAATATAGGATAGCTGGTCCCATTCTGTAGTTACGCCCATGGGAATGACTTCCCCAAAACTTTCTCGTATATTCTTTCGGAATTACGTCTGTGTGTCTGTGTGTGTGTGTGAACACGATTGCTTAAAAACCAAAGCAGCTAGATCGATGAAATTTGGTATATACTCCTTACACTAAAATTGTAGATTTCTATCAACTTTTGAAGTAAATACGTCACTTGAAAGTAGCGTATCCAGGTGGGGGCGAAGGGGGGCGCTCGCCCCTCCCCGCCCTTGGGGCACCAAGTGCGCATCAAGCTTTTGGCGCCCCTCGCGCATCCGGATTTCGGACTTTTTTCCCAAAATCTCAGGATATTTTTTTTTGAAATTTCATAATAAAATCATTTTATATCACAAATCCGGAGAAAAATTACAAAAAAAAAAGGTCGAACGAAAAACGACGCCCCAGTTGAGCTTCGCCCCCTCCGCCCTCAATGGCTAGTTACGCCCCTGGTCACCTGGAAGTAGTACTTTAAAATATTTTCAGAAATTTTTTTGTCATATCATAATAAATTACTCAATTTTAAAAAGTTTTTATTCTTTGACATTTTTTCGAAAACTGAAGAAATAATTAACGAAGAAAAAGACATTTTACGTTAATTTTGAAAACAAAATCATGCAGGTGTTATTAAAAAACATGTAATTATAAACAAATTCATTACAATATGCACATGTAATTGTAACATATATTGTATTTATGATGGCCATAATGGTAGTGTACCGTAGTTCAAAGGTAGAAATAAAAAAACAAAAAAAATTTCTAAAATACCGGCGGAAACTAAATATATGTCGACACAAAAAAATCTGGTGTGACAAGCACCGTTTACCCAAGATAAGAGAAAGTTGTGTGCTGTGCGACCAGTCACACCAGATTTTTTTAAATGTATTTTGTAGTAAACTAAAAAAAAACCTTTTTCCCAGAAAAAAATCCCGCCTCTGATATTAGAGAAGAAAAAAAAAAAAACTTTTGAGGCTCTAGCTAGACTTTTTAAGCCGTCTCCTTTGGCCGAAGAAAAAAAAAACTCGAAGGAAATTCATTGATGTAATCTATAATAATTTCCAATTCAATTAGGGTATTTGCTTTAAGCATTGTTATATATTTATTGAGAATTCTTTGCTTTTTGTTTATATTTAAATAATTCATAAATAAAGCAAGAAAAGAGCAATAATTGGATGTGCTGGTGGTTTGAGAGAGAGAGAGAGAGAGTTTACTCTATAAAAACGAATTAGTAAAAAACTACTAATTCATAGTGAATAGTCACTTTTTTAAGATGTGCAAAGTAGACCACCAGTAAATAGTGGATATCCACTTTTTCAATTAGTAAAAAATATTACTTTTTCAATTAGTGAATTTTTCACTAATGAAAAAGTGAATTTTTAAAAAAATAATGACCAAAAAAAAAGAAACGTTTAAGATATATGAATAAAGGTGCGATCACACCGGGACCTAACTTGTGTTTACTGACTCGAGTTCTAGCTGAATCCGATTTGAGGGGGGTCACACACTAAATCTTGACTGGAGCGACATAATCTTACTACTCTGTTATTTGGGATATAAGTATGTCGCTGGTGTTAACAATGTTTTTTACTTGAATGATACTATTTTCCTTCCCAGCAATTTATTTCTAAATAAACTTAATAAAACTAATTATCGTTATATCAAGAAATATATTTACTAAATTTTAAGTAAAAATATTTCTTAATTGACTATTTAAAAAATAATATTTTATTAATTAAAAAAAAAAAATAGAATCTATTTGTTTTGACTTAACATATATTTCCTGCAATTTTTAACAAAAAATACAAGTTATCTCAATATTATTATTTATTTGTATTATTATTACTTAAATAAAGCCTTATATTGCCAAAAATGTCTTTATTAAGGAACCGATCAAACAGCTGGTCGGCCATGTTGGCTTCTCAGACAGCCGGAATTGAATGAACTACTTTTTGAATTAGTAAAAAATAACTAATCTAAAAGTAACCAATAAACTTACTAAATATTTAGTAGATTCTACTCAAAATGACTAAATTTGATGTAATTTTCTTACCTACTATTTGAATAAGTAAATATTCTACTAATTCATTTTAAGAGAGTACCGTTTTCGCTCCACTCAGTGTTGCTGCAGGATATCTCCTTATCATCAATCGAATTGTTATTTTTGTTTATCTCGGTCATCAGAGTGGATGCCAGCTGCTGCCGCCCTGAGGACGATGATCTGATCAAACGGAGACCCAAAGATTTCGCTAAAGGCGATAATGCAGAGTAATAGTCATTTATGACCACCACGGCTAGAAAAAAATAAAATTAGATTGATTTTACTTTCTTTTACCTACATTATTATTATTATTATTTGATATTCCTGTGTTACGCATGTTTTTCCCGCTAAGATGGCGTTGTGTGTCATAAAAAGTATGCCTAAAAAATCAAGTAATTCAAAAATTTGCCAAGAGATGTCAGAATGGTAGCTAATAATATTTAATGCATTTGGTTGATTTTCTTTGATCTTTTGACAATAAATACTTTATAAATGTTATTATATATTATGTATCTTTTATAAAAGCATAAAATATATAAATATAGGCCAAAGGGGATCGGCTGTTAGACTAGCCTGCCATCTATTGCAAGAATGCTCAACTAATTTGACAGTTGGTTTTTAAATAAATCATCTAAGCTTATTTTAAAAATTTCTTCACTAATATGTGATTAATAATAACAATAAATTCATTTTTAAATTTAAAAAAAATTAAAGATTATTGGGACAGATTGTTTTTTTGTATTTGCTTGATAACAAAAAAATTAATTACGATAATTTTTTTATAAGTCATTAAAAAAATTATAGCTCGATGTCCCAATAATCTCTTATGAATTTAATTCATTTAAAAAAAAACGCATTGAAAAATTTTTTATAATAGTCTAGTTTTTTTTTTAAAGTACGTTTAGACGTCGCTCCTGAACCCCATTAAATAAATACGAAAAATCCGGCACGTCCAGGGTTTGAACAGGGATCTTCTTTGTACATAGAAGCCCGCTACACCAGCGAGCCTCCAACAATTTTAATAAAAATTCAATTTTTCTCTAAAAGCATTTTATTATTTATTTACCAATTGGCGGTGAGATCCGAAGACAGTGTGCTCTTGATAACGCCGAAATTAGCGCCTGTTTCGTTTTCAAATTAACATCACCACCATCATTGTCTGAGCAAATTTTATACGCCACCAAACCTAAAATCAATATTCACGTTATATTTGTCCTGTTCTGTAGCTACTAATGATGTATAAATACGTACATGCATAATCTCTATTGGGAACAAATACCATTAGAGATAATTATATTGCTATTTTGAGGAGTGAGGAGCCTTTGGACTCACCATAACAGAACAACGCGAATCGTTTCGGTTCATGGGTGATTTTAATATACGTAAATGTCTATCTTCTTTTTAAAATTCTTGAATTCATTGATATAGTAACGAGTTTAAAAAAAATGAGTTTTTTCACATATAATTAGCTATCTTAGGGATAAAGAAAGTTTTGTCAAGTTAGCAACCTTATAAAGGCATCATTTATAAAAATCATTGTGTGGTTTTATGAAAACACGATGCACGTGAAACTTTTTTTTCGGATAGTAGTCGTTTAAATGAAAATTTTTAGAAAATTATTCAATTAAGGGTATTAAAATCACGTTTTTAATCTTAACTTACAGTAGAGTCCCGGTAATCCGAACCTCGCTAATCCGAACTCTTTTTGCGTACGATTTTTTTTTTTTTTTTTTTTAATAACCGCGTTCACACATCACGCAAATTAATGAGTTTCTTTTTTCTCTTAATTAAACGTAAAAAAAATATTATGAAATATTTATTTAGCGTTTAATATCACCGACAAGTTTCACGGTTATAAATACGATTTTATTTATCAAAATTAACTAATTCAAGCTTACAATTCCGGTTAATCCGAACTTCCCGATAATCCGAACAACCCTCGGTCCCAATTAGTTCGGACTCTACTGTAATTGGAAAATGGGAAATCAATAGACGCTTGTTAAAAACTGAGAACAATATTTATTTAGTAATTGAAGATTTGAATCATTTTAAAAATTATATTTTATCAATTTAAAAATTGAATAATTAAATCTCACAATTATTTTTTTATAATTCGACATATATATTAATATATACATAAGTATCTAATTTTTATTGGTAATTTGAAGTTTTTGATAGATTAATATATACATACAGTATATACTAATATTTATATTGGTTACAAGAGTTTATCAACATTATATTTATATTTATATTTACATTCATATTTGTTTTTCCATTTTGAATAAATGCATGTTTCTTATAATTAAGAAGTTAACCTCTTAAAAAAAAAGCCCCCGGGGGGGGGGGGTGGGGGGGGCCCCCCCCCCCTACCCCAACGGTGGGGGGTTGGGACCCAGGCCGACCGACTTTTTATTTAATCTTTGGAAACAAATTAAATAAATATGAACCAAACCAAAATTTATATTAATATTAACATGTTTTCAAAATTCAAAAGTGGATAAGTTGAAAAAAGGATTGTTTGGGGGGGGGGGGGGGGGGGGGGGGGAGAAGAAGAAGGGGTGTTTTTTTTAAAAAAAAAAAAAAAAAAAAAAAAATTATAAGAAACATGCATTTATTCAAGGAATGGAAAAACAAATATGAATGTAAATATAAATATAAATATAATGTTGATTAACTCTTGTAACCAATATAAATATTAGTATATACTGTATGTATATATTAATATTAAATTTCAACTTTCCTATTTTTGTCGTCATGGCTTGCAGCGTCACGGCCTTTGACGTCAAGGGTTGTAACGCGATATGCTGATAGAAGAACGAAAAAATTTGAGGCCATCAAATAAAAGTTTCACTTAAAAAAAAAAAAAAATATTTTTTAAATAACTTATCTAACAAGAGAGTTTAACGGCCACCGGAAATCAAATTTTAAATATATACTATTTTCGGTGCCAATATAAAATTGCGCTGGGAAAATTCTGGTACTAGTACTTTTTTAGATTTTTCCAATTTTACCAAAGAGCTTCAACTCGGTCATCCCGGAACTACTGTATATTTCTTATAAGCTCCGGTATTTCATTTTATCCTGATCGTTGGCACTTCGGAATTAAAAAAAAAACAGAGTTTTTGCTTGTCTGGTTCAGCCCACATCCTCCTTTTTTAATGCCTACATTTTATTTTATTCCACTTACCGAAATCATTTATCTGATTTTTCTCAATTTGGCTCTGAACTTCTTCAATTTGGTCATTTTCATTACAGCCATGTAATACTGGGAAAAAAAAATATTCTGTAAATAAATATGCCTGGAACTCCAATACAATACAAGTTTCGTCTATATGGCCTAAGATGCCGAGAAGACTTAAAAAAAAAGAGTTACCAAGGAGGTAATGAAGAGCGAAATTCTCGAAGTAGGGTGTTGGCTCAAGGCAGAAGGAATTTGAAGGATGAAATTGAGCCAAGAGAATTAAAAAGGACGCTAAAACCAATAGCGCCCTGCCTCTTTTCATTCCTATTTGCCACTCAACTGCAACAAAACCACCAAAATTAAGAAGATGAATAACACTGTGCTACAAAATGAAACTTTTTTTTCCGGCCCCGAGATAATTCCTTCAGATTCTTAAGTAAAATGACCTCCTGAATCCAAATATGACCTCCGTTTTCCCCCACCACGTACCGTTTTCGGGGGGAGCCCCCTACTTATTTCCACCCCTTTTCGTTAATTATAGGGCCATGAATCAAATTTGGAGGGATGAAAAGGAATATTTTAGCCTTAACATTTCTTCAGAAGGTCTAGAGAAGTGAAAAGTTAAAAAACATTAACATTTGGATCCAAGGGGGGGGATGTGGGGGAGGATTTTGTCCCTTAAAATGCAAAAAAATCATTAAAAATGATCGATTTTTTCTGATTTTTTCCCAATTTTTTCACTGATTTTCTACATATTCTAGCTGACAGACCCACCTCACCCTTCCTTAAACATCCCTCAACTAAAAAAAATATATAGGACAAAGCGGGTGGGGTGTGAGCGATTCCGAAGCCCTTGCAAGAAGATGGAAGATTCACAGCTCAGTTGGTCAAATTGGCAAATATGCGGCTAACTTTCATTTTTTTGGGCTGATCTTTACAAATTTAAACTTAAATATACGGATTCTTCTATGTCCTTCAATATTTCCATATTTTATCTAAAGGGGTAGAAATTATTTCTTGTCAATAATTGAAAAAAATTCTTCTTGCAAGGGCTTCGGAATCGCCCACACCCCACCCGCTTTATCCTATATATTTTTTTTTAGTTGAGGGATGTTTAAGGAAGGGTGAGGTGGGTCTGTCCGCTGGAATATGTAGAAAATCAGTGAAAAAATCGATCATTTTTAATGATTTTTTTGCATTTTAAGGGACAAAATCCTCCCCCACATCCCCCCTTGGATCCAAATGCAGTGGCGTCATTTCAACTTTTTCTTGGGGGGGCAAATTTTTTTCTTGGGGGGCAAACATTTTTTTTTTCTTAAAATTTACTTACAAATAGGTACTCAAATTTAGCCAAAACATATTTAATTTAATTAATTGTTTAATTTTGTACAGTTTGTATACTCGTAGATGTATTTTGGAGCATTTTATTTAGAATAATATAAAATTTTATAAAAAATCAGAGTTTCTTGGGGGGGCAAATGCCCCCCCCCCCCCCCCCCCCCCCAAATGACGCCACTGTTTTTACGTGTAGTTCTTGATGAAAAAAAATTCTGTTAAAGCGAGAGAACGCGCTTCTCAACGGTTCGTCTAAAAAAATGTTAAAGATTTTGCCTGCATGTCTTAAGCCGTTACTAACAATAACATTTACAAAAGTCGTGATGGCTAGATCGGTAGGGCGCATTCTTTGTAAACAAAAAATGCCAAGTTCGAATCTCGCCTTATGCAACTATTTTTTTTTTGTGTAATTTATTTATTTTTTTTTTGTTTCATAATATTTTTTAATATTAATAAATAAATAAAAAGTTTTTGACGTGACAACGTCTTACAAATCATGTTAGAGGGGCATGCACGAAAAAGTTTATCGGCTTGAATAACTCCTCTATCTTAAGAGGTATAATTATGGGGAATATACGGTTAGAAAGAATGAGTTTTCAGCTAAAGATTTCACCATTTATTTTTTTCCTATCATTTAATTTTACCGCGCTGCGGTAAATTCTAATTTGAAATTTTAAACCCCTGTAGATTCCGAACGGCTAATCAGATCAGACTAAATGGGATGTCATTTGGTGCAGAAAGATAACCTCTAATAGAATAAATAAAAAAATCCCGAGCAATTGACTCCAAAATTGGTTTTTTTCTCGAAAAACCTCATTTTTTAGGCAAAAAAATATCGAAAAATAGCCCTACTTGTGCAACGCATAGCGACTTGACCACAAAAGCTACATTAAATCTAAATATAGTTTTAGAAAGAGTGGTTCAATACCCCGGGGTGTTTTTTTCTTTTTTTTGATATGACGTCATTTTACCGCATGAGAGCACTCGGCGGGATTTAGTTTTTCGAAAATTTAAACCTCTGTAGATTCCGAACGGCTAATCAGATCAGACTAAATGAGATGTCATTTGGTGCAGAAAGAAAACCTCTAATAGAATAAATAAAAAAATCCCGAGCAATTAACTCCAAAATTAGTTTTTTCCTCGAAAAACCTCATTTTTTAAGCATAAGTCGCCCTTAATGGATAGAAAAAGCGCAACACCTGTCATATATTGTTTCAATGAAAATGTTTGAACATGTCTATTTATGAAAACAAACTACTAGTAAAAAAAACAATACTTTCTCTCTTTATATTTCAATATAGGTAAGAGAAAAAAATTTTTTTTGAAGTCAAGCAAAAGACGTTGTCACGTTAAAAAGCCACCGGCTGTGTAGAAGACACAGCCAACACCTAATTTTTTTTTAATTAATGGCATTTAATTTTCAACATGTTCCATATATTTAAAGAAAATTCGAATGCTTTCTGTCATAATATAAGGAAATATTTAATATTATACTAGAAATATATTACTATTAATTGGATACATAAAAAAATTTTTAATTAACATATTAGCATTAATTGTAAATAATACATAAAGGTCAAAAAATATAATGAGCGAAAATAAAAAAATAGTTGCATAAAGCGAGATTCGAACTCGGGATTTCTTGTTTACAAAGAATGCGCCCTACCGATCTAGCCATCCTTTGTAAATGTTATTGTTAGTAACGGCCAAGGGCGGATACAAGAGGGGGGGGTAAAGGGGGGTAATTATCCTCCTGAGATTTGAAAAAAATACTTTTTTTCGAAAAAAAAAATGTATTTTTAATGTAAAATTTTAAAAATTAATACTTAAAAATTTGATTTGTATTTATATTCTGGCAAACAAGTACAGAATGCGCCTTTAAATTACCGAAATTAAGAAAAAAAATGTGTGCTGTGTGACCAGTCGCTCCAGATTACCCCCCCCCCCCCCGAGAAACACCTCTGGATCCGCCACTGGTAACGGCTTAAGGCATGCTGGCAAAATCTTTAACATTTTTTTTTAGACAAACGGTCGAGTAGTGCGTTCTCTCGCTTTAACAGAATTTGTTTTTCATTAAGTACTACACATAAAAAAATTTTCGTTCAAATCGGTGTTATCAAGGCTATGCACTCCCCTTTGTATATAAAAATAGAGAAATAATTTCATTGTTGTTGATAATAATTCTTGAAGATTTATGACTTAAAATAAAAGCGGAGTTTCATCCTCGTCGCCAAATGTAATACTGTATCTTTAGAATAGAAATAAAGCCGCTTTATTTTCTCAATCAATATTAAACTCATAACATCAAAACACTTTAACTTATTCAGAACATCTGTCACGGTCTATTTGACCAACTTTCCTTTGTAATTCAGAAATGAAACTAAGTCCTGAAAATTCAGAATTTTCCCATTGAAAAGGGAATATAAAAAAAAAAAAGTTTTTATTCAAATTCTTTCTTTTTTTTTTTATTAAATTAATAATACAAAAAAATGGCAGTTATAAAGAGAGAGCGTTATTAGACAGTTTTGGCGAATACATTTACGGTCTTGATAAATAACATGAATGGATTGTAACAAAACTTGTCGTGTAAAGCATCTTACAAATGGCTGCGTTGTTTTCAAACGATTGCTCGGCTACTTTGAACTCGGGATTGATTGACACCTGGGAAGGAAAGAAAATATACAATGAATATACAGTGGCGTACCGAGGGGGGCGAGGGGGGCGGACCGCCCCAGGCCCCGAGCCGACATAGGCCCCCATATATTTATAAAAAAAATTTAATGAAAATTTCCCTTTGAAAGGCCCCAGGGCCCTCAGGTTTCAAGTAAAAAATAGGAAAATTTAGATAAAAAAAAAAGAAAATTTATTGAATATTTCTCTTTGAGAGGCCCCGGGGTAGGGCTGGATGGTAAACCGGTTTACCGGTAAAAACCGGTAAAAATGTTTTACCGAAAACGCGGTAACGAACCTCTAATTCGATAAAAACCGGGTTTTTTTTCGAAAGTCGGTAAAAACCTATTTTTTCGGGCGGTAAAAAATTTTGGTTCCACGAGAAAAAAAAATGTTTCGGCAAAAAATTGGCATTCCGCGGAGGGGGGAAAATGTTTCGGCAAAAATTGGCTCTCTAAAAAAAAAGGTAAAATATTTTTTCGCCCTGGGAAAATTTTGATTGCGGGGGTAAAAAAATGTTTCGGCAAAAAATTGGCATTCCGCGGAGGGGGAAAATGTTTCGGCAAAAATTGGCTCTCTAAAAAAAAGGTAAAATATTTTTTCGGCCTGGGAAAAATTTTGGTTCCGCAAAAAAAAAAAATGTTCCGCGGCGGCAAACTTTGGTTCCGCGGGCGGTAAAAAATTTTTACCGACTTTCGAGAAAAACCGGTTTTTTTTTTCATTATCGAGGTCGGTAATGAAAATCCATTACCGTCCAGCCCTACCCCGGGGCCCTCAGGGCTCAAGTAAAAATGGGAAAATTTAGATAAAAAAAAAGAAAATGTATTGAAAATTTCTCTTTGAGAGGCCCCGGGGCCCTCAGGGCTCAAGTAAAAATGGGAAAATTTAGATAAAAAAAAAAAGAAAATTTATTGAAAATTTCTCTTTGAGAGGCCCCGGGGCCCTCAGGGCTCAAGTAAAAATGGGAAAATTTAGATAAAAAAAAGAAAATGTATTGAAAATTTCTCTTTGAGAGGCCCCGGGGCCCTCAGGGCTCAAGTAAAAATGGGAAAATTTAGATAAAAAAAAAGAAAATGTATTGAAAATTTCTCTTTGAGAGGTCCCGGGGCCCTCAGGGCTCAAGTAAAAATGGGAAAATTTAGATAAAAAAAAAGAAAATGTATTGAAAATTTCTCTTTGAGAGGCCCCGGGGCCCTCAGGGCTCAAGTAAAAATGGGAAAATTTAGATAAAAAAAAGAAAATGTATTGAAAATTTCTCTTTGAGAGGCCCCGGGGCCCTCAGGGCTCAAGTAAAAATGGGAAAATTTAGATAAAAAAAAAGAAAATTTATTGAAAATTTCTCTTTGAGAGGCCCCGGGGCCCTCAGGGCTCAAGTAAAAATGGGAAAATTTAGATAAAAAAAAAGAAAATTTATTGAAAATTTCTCTTTGAGAGGTCCCGGGGCCCTCAGGGCTCAAGTAAAAATGGGAAAATTTAGATAAAAAAAAAGAAAATTTATTGAAAATTTCTCTTTGAGAGGCCCCGGGGCCCTCAGGGCTCAAGTAAAAATGGGAAAATTTAGATAAAAAAAAAGAAAATTTATTGAAAATTTCTCTTTGAGAGGCCCCGGGCCCTCCGGGCTCAAGTAAAAATGGGAAAATTTAGATAAAAAAAAAAGAAAATTTATTGAAAATTTCTCTTTGAGAGGCCCCGGGGCCCTCAGGGCTCAAGTAAAAATGGGAAAATTTAGATAAAAAAAAGAAAATTTATTGAAAATTTCTCTTTGAGAGGTCCCGGGGCCCTCAGGGCTCAAGTAAAAATGGGAAAATTTAGATAAAAAAAAAGAAAATTTATTGAAAATTTCTCTTTGAGAGGCCCCGGGGCCCTCAGGGCTCAAGTAAAAATGGGAAAATTTAGATAAAAAAAAGAAAATGTATTGAAAATTTCTCTTTGAGAGGCCCCGGGGCCCTCAGGGCTCAAGTAAAAATGGGAAAATTTAGATAAAAAAAAAAGAAAATGTATTGAAAATTTCTCTTTGAGAGGCCCCGGGCCCTCCGGGCTCAAGTAAAAATGGGAAAATTTAGATAAAAAAAAGAAAATTTATTGAAAATTTTCTTTTGAGAGGCCCCGGGGCCCTCAGGGCTCAAGTAAAAATGGGAAAATTTAGATAAAAAAAAGAAAATTTATTGAAAAATTCTCTTTGAGAGGCCCCGGGGCCCTCAGGGCTCAAGTAAAAATGGGAAAATTTAGATAAAAAAAAGAAAATTTATTGAAAATTTCTCTTTGAGAGGCCCCGGGGCCCTCAGGGCTCAAGTAAAAATGGGAAAATTTAGATAAAAAAAAAAGAAAATTTATTGAAAATTTCTCTTTGAGAGGCCCCGGGGCCCTTGGGGTTCAGGGATATACGGTATTTTAAAAATATTTTTGTGTATGGAGGAGAAGGATATTTAAAGATGAGCACCCCCCCAAAAAAAAAAAAAAAATTCCATATAAGGCCCCCTCTTCTAGTGCCGCCCCAGGCCCCCAACTGCCTCGGTACGCCTCTGTGAATATATTTACATTCTCTAACCTATATTGCGATCATGTATTGAAAGAGCTTATATTAAAAAAAAAATAACGCCTTGGATTTAAGGGGGGTTCAGGAGCGACTTCTTAACGTACTTAAAAAAAAACTAGACTATTATAAGGAATTTTTCAATGCGGTTTTTTTTTAATGAATTAAATTCATAAGAGATTATTGGGACATCGAGCTATAATTTTTTTAATGACTTATTAAAAAATTAACGTAATTAATTTTTTTGTTATCAAGCAAATACAAAAAAACAATCTGTCCCAATAATCTTGAATTTTTTTTAAATTTAAAAATGAATTTATTGTTATTATTAATCACATATTAATTAAGAAATTTTTAAAATAAGCTTAGATGATTTATTTAAAAATCAACTGTCAAATTAGTTCAGCATTCTTGCAATAGATAGCAGGCTAGTCTAACAGCTGATCCCCTTTTGGCCTATATCTGGCCTATATTTATATATTTTTATGCTTTTATAAAAGATACATAATATATAATAACATTTATAAAGTATTTATTGTTAAAAGTTCAATGAAAATCAACCAAATGCATTAATTATATTATTAGCTACCATTCTGACATCTCTTGGCAAATTTTTGAATTACTTGATTTTTTGGGCATACTTTTTATGACACACAACGCCATCTTAGCGGGAAAAACATGCGTAACACCTTCGCTCCTATTGCGCCTTAAATATACCAATGGTAATTAAATACAACTCGACACAAAAAAATCTGAGGTGGTGACGGCACATCACGCAACTTTCGATTAACGAGAAGATTCTGCATGCTGGTTTAAACTATTGGGAATATATAGGACCTTTTATTTAAAAACTATCTCGTCTAATTTTATTTTCATTATATATACGGATGGCTACCAGGGTACGTTCTACACGCTAATTCATCGGTGTTTCGCCGCGCTTGGCGTCGCTTAACCACAACGATTGTGGTGTCTGTTCTAATCCAATGCCATGCCTCTCCGGCAATGTTCTCAGTTAACGTAGGAAAGGAAGCTGACAACCTCTATATTTAAGGCGGAATAGGAGCGAAAGTGTTACGCATGTTTTTCCCAATAAGAGGGCGTTGTGTGTCATAAAAAGTATGCCCAAATATCAAGTAATTCAAAAATTTGTCAGAATGATGGCTAATAATATTTAATGCATTTGGTTGATTTTCATTGAACTTTTAACAATAAATACTTTATAAATGTTATTATATATTATGTATCTTTTATAAAAGCATAAAAATATATAAATATATGCTAATAGGGGATCAGCTGTTAGACTAGCCTGCCATCTATTGCAAGAATGCTGAACTAATTTGACATTTGATTTTTAAATAAATCATCTAAGCTTATTTTAAAAATTTCTTAATTAATATGTGATTAATAATAACAATAAATTCATTTTTAAATTTAAAAAAAATTAAAGATTATTGGGACAGATTGTTTTTTTGTATTTGCTTGATAACAAAAAAATTAATTACGATAATTTTTTTATAAGTCATTAAAAAAATTATAGCTCGATGTCCCAAGAATCTCTTATGAATTTAATTCATTTAAAAAAAAAACCGCATTGAAAAATTCCTTATAATAGTCTTGTTTTTTTTTTAAAGGACGTTTAGACGTCGCTCCTGAATTCCCTTAATAAAACTTTCTAATAATTAAAACGTTTCGGTTTAATGCCATCCTCAATCAATTTTTCCCCTTTTATGCTTCATGTTCCCATTTTACGCTTCTTTTTTTCTTCGGACCTTATGCACCCATTAGAAAAAAAAAATTTAGAGCTCGAAAACAATAAATAATTTAATATACATTTGTTAAATTATAATTTTTCTTTTGGCTCTCAGTTTTTCTTTCCTCTATTTATGTTTATATATATAGAGAGATCAATTATTTTCCAATGTCGTCTGAAGTTGTGTGCTGTGCGACAGTCACACCATTTTTTTTTTATTTACCAGTATACAGCCACTTTATCACTAATTCTTATCTATTTTCTCATTTGACGAAGATTTAAAATTTCATACCTTGAATGTGTACTCTCCTGGTTCAATATCTGTAATATCCACCCATTGGCAATCGATATTATAACGATAGATGTCCGTGCAGTTGATTGAGATTCCTTGATCACCAAAGTTTGCACAGGCGTATCGGGGTTTGATGCCTGGCAGGCATTGATTGTCCTCTAAACAGAATGAGGCTTTGTGTCCTTCAGCTACGCGATTGCCAGATGAATCCAGGACATCAAAACGAGCAAACACCTCCATCGAATGATAGTGCCTGCGAATTAAAAAAAAAAAAAAATACTTAAGGGGGTTCAGGAGCGCGTCTAAACGACTTTAAAAAAAACTAATCTATTATAAGGGATTTTTCAATGCGGTTTTTTTAATGAATTAAATTCATAAGAGATTATTGGGACATCGAGCTATAATTTTTTTAATGACTTATAAAAAAATTATCGTAATTAATTTTTTTGTTATCAAGCAAATGCAAAAAAAACAATCTGTCCCAATAATCTATAATTTTTTTACTTTCTCTTACCTATGTATATATGTAATATATATATAGAGAGAAAGTATTGGTTTCATGTCAAAATTGATGTCGAGATTTTGATGGATCTTCACGTTTTGAGGTCCCCTGAATCCAAAAAAGTGGTTTTCGCGACATGGTCTGTCTGTGGGGTGGGTGGGTGGGTGGGTGGGTGGGTGGGTGGGTGTGTGTTCAATTTTAAGGATGAAGGAATTGAGCTATGAGGCTGAAATTTTATATTTAAGTTAAACACCCCCGGGACCGGAAAAATAAGCTTTTAATCAAAATCGGCCAAAGATTACTAGTACTTTACTGATGCACTTTTTCAGTTTTTTTTCGATTTTCTCAAAATTTGCTCCAACGATTTTTTTAAAATTCAAAAATCAATTATTTTTCAGATGCTCTTTCAAATGTATATTCTCATTTTGCAATTGAAATCTTCTGAAGACAACTTTACTCTTGTATTTCATAGGAAAGATAGGAGAAATGGTTGCCATGGTAACAAAATATAAATATTTTGCCATACTTATAAATTTTACATCTGAATTCATATGTTCCGTACTGTCGGGAACTAAATATATGTAGACACAAAAAATCTGGTGTGACAGCACAGTACACAACTTTCGATTACCGAAGGTAAGAGAAAGTTGTGTGCTGTGCGCCAGTCACACCAGATTTTTTAAATTTAAAAATGAATTTATTGTTATTATTAATCACATATTAATTAAGAAATTTTTAAAATAAGCTTAGATGATTTATTTAAAATAACTGTCAAATTAGTTCAGCATTCTTGCAATAGATGGCAGGCTAGTCTAACAGCTGATCCCCTAATAGCCTATATTTGGCCTATTCTTTTATGCTTTTATAAAAGAAACGTAATATATAATTACATTTATAAAGTATTTATTGTTAAAAGATCAATGAATCATGACTTCATTCGAACAGATAGCAAAATACATGGCAAATGAAATGATCCAACCCAGACGGATTCTATAATATTTGTTTAGCATCTATATACTTACATATGACATTGGTGGAATTCCCAAAGATGTTTTGGAACATTAGAATGAAAATCGGCCGTTCCAAGATTCAAAATTCTTGCTGTAAACCGAAGAAGTCGACGTGACTCAAGATGCCAATCACTAGCCCTATCTGATTGTATAGAGTAAGCACTTGAGGCTAGACAATTCTCTTCCATGGCGCATTGTAAGAAGAACAATTGACGATCCTCTAAATGTGCCGATCGCATTATCTCCAAATGATCGATCACTAAATCAGCCATCTCTGTAAAATATTACAAATTTCTTTCAAACACAATGGACGATTTGCGAGAAAAAATATCGTAAAATTGAAAAAAAAAAAAAAAATGTAACTGACATCGAGAAAAGACAATTATTTTATGCGACGTTGCCGGACTGGTCTGAGTCTCGTGACTTCCTTATTTTTAAATATTGGCGACTATCATTTTGGAGAATTTTTTGACTTTCATGTTAAAATATCTTTAAAAGCCATCAGCAGAAACTTTTGATTTTATGTTTAACGTATTCCTCGGAAGTGAATAGATAAAATGTAAGTTTTTTTGTTTTTGTTTCTGATGCAGAGGTGGCTATATAATTCGATATGTGTGCGTTTCGTCGACATTCCCCATAGACTACATGTTAAATTTCAATTTTTTAAAAATTAATTACACGATAACCCTGCGTCAGATCTGCTTCAAAATTTTATTTTATACTTATGTGATAGTGATTAATAACATATTAAAAAATTAGCTTTTGATCTAATAAAGTGCTTTAATGTCCGAACAACCTTAATAAATTTATTTAGGTACATATATCGATGGCTTCCGGCGGGCGTTCAATGGTCTAGCTTTTCGGGGGCTACCTATCCCGATTTTCAGCACCACTTGGCGTTGCTTAACAACATCATTCTTGGTGGCTGTTGTTCCTTCTTCTTGCCAGGCCAGGGTTAAACAGAATATACAAATATTCTTGATGAATTACTCCATTATTTTGTTATAATATATAGAGAAGGTTAAAGAATAATAGGGAATTAAATTTGAAAATTATTTATTCTTTGGACAATCGATTTCAGTACGAAAGTATGTATGTAAAAAAAAAATATTTAGTTACATACCCTGATGATATATATAATAATAGTATTTAAGCCATCTATTATATTTTGGTAACGAAATCGATCGTCTAGATAATAAATAATTTTCAAATTTAATTCGTTATTCTTCTTTATCCTTCCCTCAACAAATATATTATTAATGACCAATGCTGGGGGAGGGCGAGGGAGGTGTTTCACACGCTGGCTTCTTGAGACCTCCCATCCAAGGTTCCGCAGTGCCTGTTCGCAACGATCTTGTTGGCTATTGTTCTTTTCTCCAGCCAGTTTTTTAATTATAAAAAATCACAATTTGATTAAAATAAAAAAAAAATCATTGTGTGGTTTTATGAAACCACAATGCAAGTGAAACTTTTTTTTTGGATCGTAGGCGTTTAACAGAAAATTATCCAATTAAGGGTATTAAAATCGCATTTTTAATCTTAACTTAATAATTGGAAAATGGGAAATCAATAGAGGCATGTTAAAAACTGAGAACAATATTTATTTAGTATTTGAATACATTTTAAATTATTTTAAAAATTATATTTTATCAATTTAAAAATTGAATAATTAAATCTCACAATTATTTTTTTTATAATTCGTCATATATATTAAATTTCAACTTTCCTATTTTTGTCGTCACGGCTTGTAGCGTCATGGACTTTTGACGTCACGACTTGTAACGCGACATGCTGATAGAAGAGCGAAAAAATTTGAGGACATCAAATTAAAGTTTCACTTTAAAAATTAAAAATCTGGTGTACTGGTCGCACCACAACTTTCTCTTACCTTCGGTAATCGAAAGTTGTGTACTGTGCTTGTCACACCAGATTTTTTGTGTCGACATGTATTTAGTTTCGACAGTAGGGTACAATTGAATTCAAGATGTAAAATTTATAAGTATGGCAAAATATTTATATTTTGATATCATGGCAACCATTTCTCCTATCTTTTCTATGGAGTACAAGAGTAAAGTGGTCTTCAGAAGATTTCAATCACAAAATGAGAATATACATTTTATAGAGAATCTAAAAAATAATTGATTTTTGAATTTAAAAAAATCGTTGGAGCAAATTTTGAGAAAATCGAAAAAAACTGAAAAAGTGAATCAGTAAAGTGCTAGTACTCTTTGGTCGATTTTGTTCAAAAGCTTCGTGTCACGTCCCATGGGGGTGCCTAACTTAAATATAAAATTTCAACCTCCTAGCTCTTTTCGTTCTAGAGATATTTTGTTCACAGACACACCCACCCACCCACCCACAGACAGACCATGTTGCGAAAACCACTTTTTTGGATTCAGGGGACCTCAAAACGTGAAGATCCATCAAAATCTCGACATCGAATTTTTGACATGAATCCAATACTTTCTCTCTCTATATTAACATATATATAGAGGTAAGAGAAAGTAAAAATCCATGTCTTCTAATAAATTCACGTACAGAAAAAGAACTTGAGGAAATTGGGCTTGATGAAGGTCGTTTTTTTTTCCAATTTAACGTGGAATGCACATTTACAGCTTTATATAATCATTTAAATAATTACCTAATCATTTTAAAATACGCGGATAAACAAAAAAAATTTAATAAATCGTTTATTTGAAGACTGAATGTTCGTATTTGAATTTGGTAGAAAACAATGAGCAAGATTTATTACATTTTTTTTATTAAAACCAGGGCCGACGTTTCGGTTACTTATAAGATGAAAAATTGCTCGTAATCGGCTCGAATAACTCCTCTATCTTAAGAGGTATAATTATTTTGAATATACGGTTATAAAGAATGATTCTTCAGCTAAAAGTTTCACCATTTATTTTTACTTTCTCTTACCCTATATATGAAATATGGGTTGGCAAGAAAGTAATTTCGGTTTTCTCACCTAGGTAGAGTTGTGCTTGTTTTAAAAGATTTCGGTCAGCGATATGATATTTTTCTTTTTGAAATTTGATTTAATATACATTTAGATTACTTTAGAAGCAATTTGTGTTTAATTTCGCTTATAGCTGTTATTTTAGTGTTAATTTAACATGGAGTGCATTTTCGGCATATTTTGCTTTTTTATTTCCGTAAAGGAAAGAAAGCTGCTGAGGCTCACAAAGAGATATGTGAAGTTTATGGTGTTGATTGCATAACAGAACGCACGTGTCAGAATTGGTTTAAGAAATTCCGTTCTGGAAATTTTTTCCCTTCAAGATGACCACTCAGGTCGACCAACTGAAGTTGATGATGAACCAAATGAAAGCCTTAATTGAAGAGGATCGCCATATAACTGTTCGTGAGATTGCAGAAAGGTTAAATGTATCTCACACCACCATAGAAAACCATTTAAAATGTCTTGGGTTGGTTAAGAAGCTCGATATTTGGGTTCCGCATGAATTCATTTAACCCAACGAATCAACATATGCGATATCCATCTCAAGGCCAACGAACTCAAATGAAAAATGGGTCATGTACAGTAATATGATTCAAAAACCATCATGGTCCAAGAGTGGTGAACCAGGACAAACATCATCGAAAGCTGAATTGCATCAAAAAAAGATCATGCTGTCAGTTTGGTGGGACTACAAAGGTGTTGTGTATTTTGAGATGCTTCCAAGAAACCAGACGATCAATTCAGATGTTTACTGTCAACAGCTGATGAAACTGGATGAAGTGGAATTGTGTTCCACCATGATAATGCAAGACCTCACACATCTTTGGTAACTCGTAGGAAATTAATGGAGCTTGGGATTAGGAGTTTTTTACATGGTAAAACTTTCACTAATGATGAGGACTTGAAATTGCATTTGGAACAGTTTTTTGCGGGTAAAGACCAGAATTTTTATGAGCGCGGAATAATGAAGTTGCCAGAAAGATGGCAAAAGATTATTGAACAAAATGGAAAATCACTCTATAATATTAAAAGCTAATTTTTTAATATGTTATTAATCACTATCAAATACGTATAAAATAAAATTTTGAAGCAGATCTGACCCAGGGTTATGGTGTAATTAATTTTTAAAAAATTGAAATTTAACATGTAGCCTATGGGGAATAACGACGAAACCCACACATATCGAATTATATAGCCACCTCTGCAATAGGTAAAAAAACAAAAAGACTTACATTTTATCAATTCACTTCCGAGGGATACGTTAAACATAAAATCAAAAGTTTCTGGCGGAATTTTTTAAAGATACTTTAACATAAAAGTTAAAAAATTCTCGAAAATGACAGTTGCCGATATTTAAAAATATGGAAGTCACACGAGACTCAGACCAGCCTGGCAACGTCGCATAAAATAATTTTCTTTTCTCGATGTCAGTTACATTTTTTTTTAATTTACGATATTTTTTCTCGCAAATCGTCCATTGTATTTAAACTGATTTGCATTAAACATTGTAATATATTAAATAAAATAAAATTGAAGGCTTTTAAGATATAAAATAAACAGCTGATGAATGCAATGTTGCCAGTTCTATATTACGTGAAATACTGCTCAAGTCAAAAGTCATTCATTTATTATTCTTGGTAATTAAATTATTAACTTAATACAATTATAAACTATGATAGGTCACGACTAAATTATAATAAGGAATTTTGGCATTCAAATTTTTAATTTTATTTAAAAAAAAATTTAGATTCTATTATGACTTACGAGGTACTGTCCGAACAACCTTAAAGTTTATTCTTTCTTTAAAAAAAATGAGTTTTATTTCACACTACAAAACCGAAATTACTTTCTTGCCAACCAATATATAGAAAGAAAGTATTGAATTCATGTCATACCTTTCATACTATAATATAAAGCGCTAGCGGCTGACTTCCCGTCCCTGCGTGTATGTGCCTATCAAAGAGGGAAATTTAAAATTTCCAAACAGTGAGCAAGATTAAATTCGATGCCTTTGCTCGCCGATTGCGAGCCGAGGGGTCCAAGGGGGGGGCTAGGGGAAATGTCCGCTGAAGGCGGGCTTTTTCACTTGATATAATAAATTAGCTTTAATTTGAGATAAAGTCCAATGGGTAAAATTCTAGATTTTCAAAAAAATTTTGAGCCTTCCATTCTGGAGACCTGAACTCACCATAAAGTCTTTTATTAGCGTGTGAAATGCCTGAATAAGGATATTAAGTTTTTTTTTTTTTTTTAATAACTTACGGTATTCATTTTTTTTTTTAATCAATATTTTGATAATAAAGAAAGATTTGAAAAGGCAGCGAACACACAATTGTTTTTTTTTTTTTAATACGTTTTTCCATATCATTTTATTTAGATGATGCTACAGAGTAGAAGGGAATGAATATCGCGTTACACATTACGGGCCATTTTATGAATTTATTAACAATAAATTATTTTGATTGCTATTTACTTAAAAGCCACCCGCCTAAGGCACTAAAAACGACGTCGACGACGATGATGATGATGATGACGATGAGAAGGGCTTTTTTTTTGCTTCTTTTAATATTTAAAATTATGTTAATAAACCCCCCCCCTCCTCCCAAGTAAAAGAGTAGATTATTAAAGAGGAGAGGATTCTACGTTTTATGCCCCATCATTTAATTGAAGCTAAATAACTTTAACGATTTTCATCTTGAAAATCGAATGAACCGTACTGTCGGAAACTAAATATATGTCGACACAAAAAATCTGGTAGTGACAAGCACAGAACACTACTTTCGATTACCGAAGGTAAGAGAAAGTTGTGTGCTGTGCGCAAGTCACACCAGATTTTAATTTATACATAATGTTTCAACTAGTGTCTACTGGTGAAAGTTTACATTATTACTTTTTTATATACTCTTAAGGTTGTTCGGATAGTACATCGTAAGTCATAATAGAATCTAAATTTTTTTTTAAATAAAATTAAAAATTTGAATGCCAAAATTCCTTATTATAATTTAGTCGTGACCTATCATAGTTTATAATTGTATTAAGTTAATAATTTAATTACCAAAAATAATAAATGAATGACTTTTGACTTGAGCAGTATTTCACGTAATATAGAACTGGCAACATTGCATTCATCAACTATCTATTTTAAATCTTAAACGCCTTCAATTTTATTTTATTTAATATATTACAATGTTTAATGCAAATCAGTTTAAACACAATGGACGATTTGCGAGAAAAAATATCGTAAAATTGAAAAAAAAAATGTAACTGACAGCGAGAAAAGACAATTATGTTATGCGACGTTGCCGGACTGGTCTCACTCTCAAATCTTCCTTATTTTTAAATATTGGCGACTGTCATTTTGGAGAATTTTTTTGACTTTCTTGTTAAAATATCTTTAAAAGCGTTCGGCAGAAACTTTTGATTTTATTTTTAACGTATTCCTCGGAAGTGAATTAATAAAATGTAAGTTTTTTTGTTTTTGTATCTAGATGCAGAGATGCCTATATAATTCGATATGTGTGCGTTTCGTCGTTATTCCCCATAGGCTACATGTTAAATTTCAATTTTTTAAAAATTAATTACACGATAACCCTGCGTCAGATCTGCTTCAAAATTTTATTTTATACGTATTTGATAGTGATTAATAACATATTAAAAAATTAGCTTTTAATCTAGATAAAGTGCTTTAATGTCCGAACAACCTTAAAAAGAATCTGAAATCAAAATATTTTGCGAAAGACAGACATAATTATAAATTACTGTAACGAACTAGAAGAGTCTACAAATTTCGGGGCAATTTATTAAATTAACATTTTATTATTGTATGAGCTTATTATCACTTGTCCAACTTTTCTTAAAAAAAAAAAAAAAATTGATTTAACTGACAAGAGAGAGAGAGAGAGAGAGAAATTGTGTGGTCTTTTGAAATTGAATTTCCATCAAAGCGTGTAAAGATTTCGATTTTCGCCCGTTTACCCTTTCATCATCATCATCGTCATCGAGAAATAGAGGGTCGATATATTAGTTTTTGTCTTGAGCTCCACTCAGAATAAGTGAGTGAGAGAGAGAGGGGGGGGAGTTAATGGAAAGGGCTGAGTTTGAACTTTCCCTTCATTCTCCTTTCTCTCTTCTTATCATCAAAGTCATAAAAATGAGATCAGCTTAAATAATATTAAAATTACAAATTAGATTTTTTTTTTTTTCCTCTCTATCTTTTCACTAAGAGGCACTCACTGCTTTAAAGAATCTTTCAATCAATTGAAGGGCTTAGTGGAAGATAGTCATAAGCCACAAAACATTAGTTTCGAGATATTGACAAATTAAAGTTTGCCTCAAATCTGTAAATCAGCCACGAATAACTTATTTGAAATTCCTATCGGGATCCCCGTTTATTTGCCCGAGGTGCTTCCGTGCTCGAAGACACACACCCAAGGGCGGATTAAAGGGGGGGGGCGAGGGGGCGATCGCCCCCCCCCGGAAGAAATTCACAATGTTATAAAAACTAGTAATCTAAAGAAATTATGATTTCCGGGCTTTAATTTCAATTGAATTTGTTACCAATCAATTTAAATAAATAGGAAAGGGGTCTAAATGGCCATAGATGCCCACAAAGTCCTTAAATAAAAAATAAAATTAAAACCGCCCCCTCCCCGACAAAATTGCATTAATCCGCCACTGCACACACCTCAACCCCAAAGCCATCTACCGGCACCCCGTGAAGTTACATATGAGGGGTGTAGATGCAAAACTTACATTCTCCAATTTTTGAGTATATTGAGTTATGCATATCACCTTACGCGTATTCTAAAGCTGAAGAGGACCAGGGGCGCCGGAACGAATTTGAATCAGGGGGGGCAAAAAATTTTTTTTTTAGAAAATTAAAATAATTTAATATGTTCAAATAGTATAAAACAAAAACAAATCTACTATAAAACTTTAAAAATTTTAAATAAAATCACAATTTTAATAAAATTAAAATTTTAAAAAATTTGCTAGTGATTTTATCAAAAATTTGGAAAAAATTTGAAAAAAATGAATTTCTTACTCTTTTAATTTTTTTTTAATTTGAAGATTTTATTTTTCAAAAGTAAAAATATATCATTTTTAAAAATAAAATGAAATAAAAAAAGAAATTTTGCCCCCCCTCTGCCCCCCCTGTAGGATGCCAGGGGGGCAATGTATTCTTGCCCCCCCCTCCAGTTCCGGCGCCTATGAAGAGGACAGTAACATTAAATTGAACCAAAACTCATTTTATGCGCTGTAAATAAAATGTTTAAAATAGAGTTTTGATTCGTAACTCACATTATCCAACAGCTGTTCTGCAGTAAAGTCCACATTCTTCAATCCAACCAATCACAGAGCTTATAGGGCACCCAAAGCATCATGGGATTGTTGGTCTTGGCCTTTCAATTCCAAACACTTGTGAACCAATTGCAGAGATTAATGCTACCAATGTTTAAATATTTAGCCTATTATGTACTAAGCAAATAGTCTTAAGGCAGATGTTTTTTCATAATAAAATTTACCAAAATCAATGTGTGCCTATTTTTAAAACCCAGATATTAGCTTAAGCAAACTCCAATAATTTTCTTGGTACTGGTTTGGTGGTTGTGTTCGACGATTTTGTTTCAAAACTCACATTAGATCACATGTTTGGTGCAAAACTCACATTATACGAATTTCAAAGTTAAATTCTCACAATACTGGTAATAATTAAGGGGTTTCCTTGGTTGCAGATAACTTTTAATGATATGAGGATGATATTAAAAAAAAATTACAACAATATGACATGTTTATCAATGACAAACACTTTTTTGCGTTTTCTGTAAAATTACCAAAAGTGGAGAGTGTGAGTTTTGCATCTACACCCCCTCATATATTTCCTATCTCTGACTCCTCCTCCTTCGTTCGTTTCTAGCTAGTGAACTAATCCTTATTTTTGGTTCCTTTTATACAACTTCTTCTATGCTAGTGAGGATGTCCTGGCTGAGGAGGGACTCCCACAGCACCGACTCCTTTTGAGGAATGCATCACTGAGAGGGAGCGTCTTTACAACGTGAGGTCACAGCAACTCCCTCTCCTCGTAGAGTTGCCTGGGGGCTATTGTGGTGAGACCCAATATTCCAATCCAGTGCCTGCTTGAAAATTTGTTTACAATAGGGTTGTTTGTTTCAAGCCCGACGTGGATGGGCACAAGTAGCCCAAGCCCACATTTCCCCAGATACACGCCTTCCCACCTGCTTCCCAAGCCCTTGCTTTGTGAAAACTAAGATAGCCCTTAGGCTACTCTTGGGCTGTTCTGGGGTGTGCTTTGGGCTGCCCAGACAAAACTCGACTTGCACATGTTTTCCTTCAATTAGCATATGTTCCCGCCTACTTGTCGATAAAGTAGTAAGCCACTTTACCACCCTAATTACTCAATAACCTTAAGGTAGCAACTCTTTGAAGCGAACATGAGTTTTTCTAAAAAATTGTACCGCGCTAACTTGTCGCTAACTTCAAGCTGTAGAACTTTCTCTTACCCTATATTTACTCTCTTAAAACGAATTAGTAGAATTTATACTTATTCAAACAGTAGGTAAGAAAATTACACCAAATTTAGTCATTTTGAGTAGAATCTACTAAGATATTTAGTAAATTTATTGGTTACTTTTAGATTAGTTATTTTTTACTAATTCAAAAAGTAGTTCATTCAATTCCGGCTGTCTGAGAAGCCAACATGGCCGACCAGCTGTTTGATCGGTTCCTTAATAAAGACATTTTTGGCAATATAAGGCTTTATTTAAGTAATAATAATACAAATAAATAATAATATTGAGATAACTTGTATTTTTTGTTAAAAATTGCAGGAAATATATGTTAAGTCAAAACAAATAGATTCCAAATTTTTTTAAATTAATAAAATATTTTTTAAATAGTCAATTAAGAAATATTTTTACTTAAAATTTAGTAAATATATTTCTTGATATAACGATAATTAGTTTTATTAAGTTTATTTAGAAATAAATTGCTGGGAAGGAATATAGTAACATTCAAGTAAAAAGCATTGTTAACATCAGCGACATACTTATATAGCAAATAACAGAGAAGTAATAGTAAGTCAAGTTTAAGTGGGTTCGGCTAGAACTCGAGTCAGTAAACACAAGTTAAGGTCCCGGTGTCATCGCACCTTATTTCAGATATCTTAAACATTTCTTTTTTTTGGTCATTATTTTTTTAAAAATTCACTTATTCAATTAGTGAATTTTTTATATTAATAATTTTTACTAATTGAAAAAGTGAATATCCACTATTTATGGGTGGTCTACTTTGCACATCTTAAAAAAGTGACTATACACTATCAATTAGTAGTTTTTACTAATTCGTTTTTAGAGAGTACACATGCTCTGAATCACGTGTAAATTTTGGCGTCCGCTTGCACCCAAAGCGAGAAAATCAAACACCTGGGAGCGGGCAAGTGCTTACCAGGCTCCGCCCACTTGCTTGAAAGGAACACTCGGGAACTTGCCCATGGATGCTCAATTTTGAACCAAACACCTGGGAAATTACCCAAGAATAGAATGGATAGAATCAAACTAAGAGGAAGTTACCTTAACTCCGCCCACTTTTCTAATCAAACAACGTTTTAAGCACATTTCGGGCAATGGGCATCCAATGTGCATCCAATTGCGAAAAACGAACAAACCTATTGAATAAATATTTTTGTTTAATGAAAAATCCCGCACACCCAGGGCTTGAACAGGGATCTTCTTTGTAGAAGCCGACACCCTAGCCCGCTACATCAGCGAGCCCCCCCCCCCCACCAAACAATCGATATAATGATTGGAATTAATACAAAACGGATCGTTAATAGAAAATCAATATACAAGAATAAATAACAAAGAAAGATTATTTAATTGTTAAATATTAAATGAAGTGAATATATTTATATTTTATATTCACTTTCTTTAAGAAGATTGTGTATTAGAAAAAAGAAATTAAAGTTGGTGGGCGCGTAGATTTACCTCCCATTCGCCTTCTTATTTCTGATACTCACGGTGTGTGCAAAAGACACCAGCAAGGGATTTCCCCTCGCCTGGGCAGACGACTCCTTCAGTATGACGGCATTGTCCAAGAGCGGCTTCAAATCCTCTACATTCAACTCCGGCGAGGCTCATCGGTTCTGTTGATTTCTGTGCGCCGAAATAATCCTCTTGCATCGCATACGAAGCATAACCCAAGTTGAGTTGTCGACAGACTACATTGGCTTCAAGAAGAGACCAGCCATCGCCGCAGACCACTCCCCAAGCTGGAAAAAAAATAATCCAGCAGCCATCATAAATAAATCTGATAAAAAAAAAGCTTTCTTTTTATTATTCAAAATTTGGAATAAATTTTCTCTATTCATCTTTATTTCTATACCGTTCTTATCTTTTTTTTAGAAGGCAATATGTAATGGGAAGAGTTTTAATGATAAAAGGTTGTTCGGATAATACCCCGTAAGTCATAACAGAATCTAATTTTTTTTAAAATAAAATTAAAAATTTGAATGCCAAAATTCCTTATTATAATTTAGTCGTGACCTATCAGAGTTTATAAGTGTATTAAGTTGATAATTTAATTACCAAAAATAATAAATGAATGACTTTTGACTTGAGCAGTTTTTCACGTAATATAGAACTGGCAACATTGCATTCATCAGCTATCTATTTTAAATCTTAAACGCCTTCAATTTTATTTTATTTAATATATTACAATGATTAATGCAAATCAGTTTAAACACAATGGACGATTTGCGAGAAAAAATATCAGTGAAATTGAAAAAAAAATGTAACTGACAGCGAGAAAAAGAGTATTATTTTATGCGACGTTGCCAGACTTGTCTGAGTCTCAAATGACTTCCTTTTTTTTTAAATATTGGCCTTTGTCATTTTCAAGAATTTTTTTGACTTTTCTTGTTAAAATATCTTTAAAAGAATTTTTCGGCAGAAACTTTTGATTTTATGTTTAACATATTTCTTGGAAGTGAATTGATAAAATGTGAGTTTTTTGTTTTTTTACCTATTGCAGAGGTGTGGCTATATAATTCGATATGTGTGCGTTTCGTCGTTATTCCCCATAGGCTACATGTTAAATTTCAAATTTTTAAAAAATTAAGTACACGATAACACTGCATCCGATCTGCTTCAAAATTTTATTTTTGCTTTAATGTCCGAACAACCTTTAGAAAACATTTTGATTAATATACACAATACATAAAAAAGGCTTTCATTTATTTTAGGTTTAATGATTTAATCATATACTGATTTTTTTTACGGTGTCGACAGATTATCATTAAGGACTTCAGATGAAGAAGAAGAAAAAAAAAGATTAAATCATTTTATCGACTTTACCAAATGTCAAAGTTATGAATGAGTCCTTGTGACATTAAAGTCTTCAACTATCTCCAATGTATCTATATATAAACGTGACATTGGATCAATGACATTTAATATTTGGGGACAAAAACTAAAAAAGAAGCCGGGTATTTTTAGGGACGGTGGGGAAAAAAAAATTATAGCAGGGCCACCTATTATTCAAACTATTATATATAAAAGACAAAATGTGATTTTTAATAGGTAGAGAATTTTCCGGGAGTGGTTTTTAGCCAGGGCTGAAACTAGACAGAGGCAACAGGGCATCTGCCCAGGGCCCAGACGGCAAGGGGGCCCGCGAAAAAATTATATACATTATATTGCATTAAATTACTTAAAACGGTTAAGCAAAACTTAAGAGCAAATTAAGTAAGATATAGATAAT
>JAKCPI010008991.1:0-15762 GCA_023213315.1 Euborellia annulipes
CCCGGACAGGTTTTGTTTCACAAATAACAATAAGTTAATGAGTAATTAACCATTAAAATAAGAAAAAATAAAAATTAGAGAAATAGTTGCCATGGTAACAAAATATAAATATTTACCCATGTTTACGATTTTTTTTTATTTATTTACATTTTGAATTCTAAAATATCGGCGTAAATTTTTTGTCTGTGTATTGGGAGAGTCCCGGAAAGAAAATGATTCACAAAAAATCTTAAATTCATGAATAATTAACCTTTAAAATAGTCTCTATATATATATAAATGAAAAGGGAAGGCGAGCAAGGGGGTACAGGGGGCGCAGCCCCCTGGCTAGATGGAGAGCCTCGCCGAAGGCGGGGCTTTGCGTCTAGTTTACATATATTTTCATTTAACAATATGAAATTTAATAATGTTGGCAAGCTTATCCAGGGAATAATAAGCAGAAAGTAACTTCCTGTTTATCCTGTGTGTATCCAGGGGAATATCTACCTATGCTACATTTACTCACTTCGACATAGGATCTCACATTGTTATATACAATTTCTTTTTCATTAATACCTTGTAAATTCCAGGAAAAAAAGGATCTGAATCATTCATTCATATATTTATGTGATCATAGTTTCCTCTCTCTGTCTACTTGTGGGAATAAATTATATTTATTTTTTTACATAAATTAAAATTTGTATTAGAAATTTTAAATTGCGACATCTCTATTCATTTTATTTTATTGGACCGTCTACTTACTGCCCTCGTTAAATTTCTTTTATTTACTATCTCGTATAAATATTATATTCCCTGCTGGAATTTTCACACGTAACGTCCTGTTGAGTGTTGCATAGTGGAATGAATATATTGACAAGTAATGATGTGATTAAGACAAAGGATTGGCGTTTTAAGGCGAAATTCAGGTGCGCCTCTCGTGATAATATTTAAAAAAATCTGGTGTAACTGGTCGCACATCACACAACTTTCTCTTACCTTCGGTAATCGAAAGTTGTGTCCTGTGCTTTCCACACCAGATTTTTTCGTGTCGACATATATCTAGTTTCCGCCGATATATTAGAATTCAAGATGTAAAATTTATAAACATAGGAAAATATTTATATTTTGTTTCCATGGCAACCTTTCTATGAAATACAAGAGTAAAGTGGGAAAATAAAGTTTAACATAAATAGATAAAATAAATATTTTTATAAGAAAAATATAAGGAAAATGAAGATATTTATGTATACTAAAATTTGAATAAATCTTGAAAACGAAAGTTAAAAAAAAACAAAACAATTTCCTCTCCCGGATGGCCGGCCTTTCTTTGCGTTAACCAGAGATGAATGAACCAAGAGGAATTATTTCCAAGCGAAATCAATTGGCCCGAGTGTCCAAAAGAGACAGTATGGGAAAGTGGAGCCGAGACGATTATAATTCAACTCCCAGAGCAATTTAATATTTTCAATTCAAACTCACTATCGCTCTTTAAAATTCACACGAAGAAAGTAAGATGAAAAAAAAAAAAAAAAACTTCATAAGTTAAATGATTAAAAGTGATTTTTTTTATTTTATTAATTTTTTTTTCTTTACAAAAGTCATACTTTCCTTTACATACAAAAGTTGATTCTATTAGAATTTTTACTTTCCCTTAAAAAGGTGTATTCAAATTATCATTATTATTTAAAGTATCCTAAATAATAAATAATAACTTTTTACTTTCTCTTACCTCTATATATATGTTAATATATATAGAGAGAGAAAGTATTGGATTCATGTCAAAAATTCGATGTCGAGATTTTGATGGATATACACGTTTTGAGGTCCGCTGAATCCAAAAATCTGGTGTGACTGGCGACAGCACACAACTTTCTCTTACCTTCGGTAATCGAAAGTTGTGCACTGTGCTTGTCACACCAGATTTTTTGTGTCGACATGTATTTAGTTCCCGGCAGTAGGGAATATTTGAATTCAGATGTAAAATTTATAAGTATGGGAAAATATTTATATTTTGTTACCATGGCAACCATTTCTCCTATCTTTCCTATGAAGCACAAGAGTAAAGTGTGCTTCAAACAATTTTGAGGGCAAAACGAGAATATACATTTGAAAGAGCATCTAAAAAATAATTGATTTTTGAATTTTAATCAAAATCGTTAGAGCGAATTTTGAGAAAATCGAAAAAAACTGAAAAAGTACATCAGTAAAGTACTAGTACTCTTTGGCCGATTTTGATTAAAAGCTTATTTTTCCGGTCCCGGGGGTGTTTAACTTAAATATAAAATTTCAGCCTCATAGCTCAATTCCTTCATGCTTAAAATTGAACACACACCCACACACCCACAGACAGACCATGTCGCGAAAACCACTTTTTTGGATTCAGGGGACCTCAAAACGTGAAGATCCATCAAAATCTCGACATCGAATTTTTGACATGAAACCAATACTTTCTCTCTATATATATATTACATATATACATAGGTAAGAGAAAGTAAAAAGTGGTTTTCGCGACATGGTCTGTCTGTGTGTCTGTGTTCAATTTTAAGCATGAAGGAATTGAGCTATGAGGCTGAAATTTTATATTTAAGTTAAACACCCCCGGGACCGGAAAAATAAGCTTTTAATCAAAATCGGCCAAAGAGTACTAGTACTTTACTGATGTACTTTTTCAGTTTTTTTCGATTTTCTCAAAATTCGCTCTAACGATTTTGATTAAAATTCAAAAATCAATTATTTTTTAGATGCTCTTTCAAATGTATATTCTCGTTTTGCCCTCAAAATTGTTTGAAGCACACTTTACTCTTGTGCTTCATAGGAAAGATAGGAGAAATGGTTGCCATGGTAACAAAATATAAATATTTTCCCATACTTATAAATTTTACATCTGAATTCAAATATTACCTACTGCCGGGAACTAAATACATGTCGACACAAAAAATCTGGTGTGACAAGCACAGTACACAACTTTCGATTACCGAAGGTAAGAGAAAGTTGTGTGCTGTGCGCCAGTCACACCAGATTTTTTAAAATTCAATCTAATTATTCTATTTATAGGTGCAAATAAAATAAATAAAAAAAAAAAATTAAAAATTAGGCCTATTTGGCCAACTTTTTTACGCTCCAATTTATAAAATCTGGTGTGACTGGCGCACAGCACACAACTTTCTCTTACCTTCGGTAATCGAAAGTTGTGTACTGTGCTTGTCACACCAGATTTTTTGTGTCGACATGTATTTAGTTCCCGGCAGTAGGGAATATTTGAATTCAGATGTAAAATTTATAAGTATGGGAAAATATTTATATTTTGTTACCATTTTTCCTATCTTCCCTATGAAATACAAGAGTAAAGTGTGCTTCAAACAATTTTGAGGGCAAAACGAGAATATACATTTGAAAGAGCATCTAAAAAATAATTGATTTTTGAATTTTAATCAAAATCGTTAGAGCGAATTTTGAGAAAATCGAAAAAAACTCAAAAAGTACATCAGTAAAGTACTAGTACTCTTTGACCGATTTTGATTAAAAGCTTATTTTTCCGGTCCCGCGGGGTGTTTAACTTAAATATAAAATTTCAGCCTCATAGCTCAATTCCTTCATGCTTAAAATTGAACACACACACACACACACACAGACACACACACACACAGACACACAGACAGACCATGTCGCGAAAACCACTTTTTTGGATTCAGGGGACCTCAAAACGTGAAGATCCATCAAAATCTCGACATCGAATTTTTGACATGAATCCAATACTTTCTATATATATATTACATATATACATAGGTAAGAGAAAGTAATAATTGATTGAAAAACACTAAAGTTTTACTTTTCTTGAAATAAATTTTTTAAATTTAATAGAAAAGAGGAAGCGAGTCGCCGTGGAAATAATGATAATCTCGCTGACAACTCGGGTTCAAATCCCCTCGTGGCAAAAAACTTATCCTCACTCAACTTATCCACACAGATAATCTGAAATTCTTTAGGGAAATCGCCTCTGGATTGGATCAATTGTATTTGCAAAATGATTTAATTAATGTAAATAAACGGATTGAAGCTCAAAAATGTTTCTTTATCACATTTATTATTTGTTGAATTCAGAACTACTTACTAGAAAAGATATAGCAGAGGGCCTGGGGTTGTTGTTGGATGAAAAACCCGCATTTGCTCCTCATATAAATAACACGATAAAATGATGTCTATTGTTATCAGAAATCAGTAAATGTTTTGGTAGTATCGAAATATTGAAGACATTGCATTTCGCTCTGGTGCACCCCTTATTTGTGAGACCCTTGGACAGGATCCCAGATTGATAGTGTCGAATCCGTTCTAACGAAATTTCTTCGTTATCTGTTTTACATTACAGATTCACCGAGTTCTACACTTACACCATTCCATGTCATGATCTTTTGGAGTTATTCGGGGTGGGGAAGAATCTTGGTTAAATAAATAAATAAACCCAAGTAAATGTTTATTTCCATTAAAGTTGTGTGTCATTTTCTGACACTAATAATTGAAGAAGAATAGAAAATAGCTTTTCTAAGTATGCCCTTGGCATTTGATTAAAAGATTCCTTTTAACTATCGATTCAATAAATATTAAAAGGATGAGATTAAAATAATTTCTCTGAGTCAATGATCAGAATACGACCCCCTTTATATAACTCCGAAGCTTTCTCGATGCCAAATAGAGAGAAATCTTCCCTAAACGAGGCATCCAATCAACAAGTTCCCCCGCTTTATATGGAATAGAACCATTAATTAAAAGAAAAGAAAGAAAGAAGAAAAAAAACGCAAACATCAATAAACAGGATTGAAACAAGTAAATCAGGCCAGAGTTAATTAATGATGTAATTTTATTTAACAAATTTGCATTAGCAAGGCAAAGTGGCCAAATTCTTTTTTATTTTATACACATTTCAAAGTTATTTGTTAAATAAGGAATATATATTAATCAGCCTTGCATTAAAATACTTAAATTTAGATTTTATTTTCAAATTAATCTTTTAGCGTTCGAGGACATTTAAATAAATTGGTAGGCAATGGAATTTAAATGAAATCCTTAGAATATTAAGCAAGATCTCCCTACCTTTGCTTTAATTAATTAATATACCGGAAATATTACGAGAGCAAATAAAATTTGAGTTGCCATATTCTAAAAAAATGGGCCTCACAAAGTTAAGGTATTATCGTTAGGCTCCGACCGAAACAAGATTTTCAGCCGAAACCGAATTTCGGCCTCAATCTAAGTTTCGGCCGAAACTTCTATTTCCTGTACAAAATTCATATCATTTTACCTTTTTCCTTCCCCTCCCTTGAAAATCATTTTATCTTTTTTTTTTTAGGGTGACTAAATTTTTTCCGCCCCTTTCCCACACTGGGCGGGAAATTTTTTTGTTTCCTTACGTGGAAGTCATTTGACTTTTTTTTGTGCGTCTCATCCCATCCTTTCAAACTCAGGTTTCGGCTGCTTTTTGCCCGAAACTGTAACCAAAACCGAATATTCGGTCGGTTCCTAATTATCGCACAAAATTTGTACTTTGTTTTCGATTTTCTCAAAATTCGCTCCAATTAAAATTTGAATCCTGATTAAAATTCAAAAATTCAATTATTTTTTAGATGCTCTTTAAAATGTATATTCTCATTTTGCCATTGAAATCTTCTGAAGGCCACTTTACTTCATAGGAAAGATTGCCATGTTAACAAAATATAAATATTTTCCCACACTTATAAATTTTACATTTCTCGAATGTATCGTACTGCCGGAAACTAAATGTGGGACAAAAAATCTGGTGTGACAAGCACAGAACTCAACTTTCCATTACCGATGGTAAGATAATGTTGTGCTTGACCAGTCACACCAGATTTTTTAGCTTTATTTAAATCTGTTTACTGAAAAATGTTAGATATTTTTTTGGCAAATTGGTTCCTTCTCCGGCCAACTTGTCTGACAGGTTTATTGCACCTGTAAATCCGATTTCAACATGATCTGCCTGACCCTGATGGATTTTTGATGCACGATTTATGTTTTTAGACGTCAACTGCTTAGTTCTATTAGCGCAACAACGGAAATAGACAAGATTATTATTATTTATTTATTTTTTCGGAAGTGTGGCATGTTATTATTTTAGCAATGCTACGCTCTCCTTCCTCTCCTTACTTTCGCCTCGGGGCCTGGCTGTTTACTATGTTAATATTACAGTAAAAAAAAAAAAAAAGCTTTGACATTTCAATAAAATTATCTTTAAATATTATCATTGAATTTTTTTTTTTTTTTTTTTTTACTTTTTTAAAATCGAAAGTAAATACAAATCATTTCAACTTACAATAGTCATATGTGAATAAATTTTTTCCTTTGATCGCACTTCCAATTAGATTTCAATTTTGATTCTTCTATATAGGGATAAAAAAAAAATCTGGTGTGACTGGCGCACAGCACACAACTTTCGATTACCTATATATATAGGTGGGAACCTTTCATCCAACAAAAAATAAATAATATACAGGTGAGAACCTTTAATCGAATAAATAAATAAAAATAAATAAGGGGGCATGTCTTTTCGACTTTTTTTTTAAATTTTCATGTATCATGACCAGGGCTCGATATGGTACAGAGGAGTGATATTTATTGCAGGCCCTGATGATGGCTGACTGATAAGACGAAACTTAGATTGCGCATCGAGTTGGCCAATAAATTTTAACAAAAAATAAGAGAAATTTTATTTTTTCTTATTCATAAATTGAATTTTTGACATGAATCCAATACTTTCTCTCTATATATATATTACATATATACATAGGTAAGAGAAAGTAAAATAATATTTCACAAAAGAAAATTAATTCACTTCCTGTCTAGTAACCAATTGCAAGATAATATAATGATCTCTCATCTATGTAATTGAGGGAGGGATTGAGATATCCTCTCTGTCCCTTTTTATAAAATTACTAGCTGCGCCGCCCGCTTTCGGCTTCGCACTTTTTCAGTTTTTTTCGATTTTCTCAAAATTTTAATTTATATGTTTTGAGAAGATGGTTGTCCGGTGAGAATATCGTAATCCGTATTTCCGTTGCTCTATTTCTATTCTGATTATAAATTACTGTGTAATTTATTAAATAGAGCATCGGAAATACGGATTACGGTATTTTGATTAAAATTCAAAAATCGATTATTTTTTAGATGCTCTTTAAATTGTATATTCTCATTTTGCCATTGAAATCTTCTGAAGACCACTTTACTCCTGTACTTCATAGAAATATAGGAGAAAATTTTTGCTATGGTAACAAAATATAAATATTTTCAACAGGAATGAAAGTTAGAAGAAAAATGCAGCCAGAATTTTTCTTTAAAAATATATTTCAACAGCTAGCTGACGTTTCGGCTTTGGTTAAAGCCATCCTCGGAGCTATAAACAATGAAACGAAACATTTCTTTTTTACAAATATTGTTTAACAATCATTTTTTATAAAACTTTTTTTTTTTTTTTTTTTTTTTTTTTTTTTTCTCCTAGAATGAAAATCATACCTGCTGTTGGTCTTCATATACATATATTTTGAATTGTATCCGGTATTAAAGTTAATTTAGGATATAACATCAGGGAAAAAGTTTTCTGTTCAAGATCAACTTTTTCCTTCTTCTATCACCAATACAATATATTTATTTTTTTTGTGCCTAATGTGATAATTGACTCAGGGCAGTACAATTTCATCTAATGTATTCTAATCTATTGATCTAATGTATGTAATGCACAAAAAAAAATAAATATATTGTATTGGTGATAGAAGAAGGAAAAAGTTGATCTTGAACAGAAAACTTTTTTCCCTGATGTTATATCCTAAATTAACTTTAATACCGGATACAATTCAAAATATATGTATATGAAGACCAACAGCAGGTATGATTTTCATTCTAGGAGAAAAAAAAAAAAAAAAAAAAAAGTTTTATAAAAAAATGATTGTTAAACAATATTTGTAAAAAAGAAATGTTTCGTTTCATTGTTTATAGCTCCGAGGATGGCTTTAACCAAAGCCGAAACGTCAGCTAGCTGTTGAAATATATTTTTAAAGAAAAAATTCTGGCTGCATTTTTCTTCTAACTTTCATTCCTGTTACAAATTCTACCAGCCATAAAATACCCTTATACTAATAAATATTTTCCTATGTTTATAAATTTTACATCTACAGTACAGTCGGAAACTAAATATATGTCGACACAAAAAATCTAGTGTGGCAAGCACAGAACACAACTTTCGATTACAGAAGGTAAGAGAAAGTTGTGTGCTGTGCGATCAGTAATACGGGACTAATAAGAAATTAGAAAATAAATTTACTAGTTTTAATTGAAATAATACAAAAAAGCCCCCGGGTTTGGCGTAGTAGGTAGCGCGCCTCCCTCCTATACCAAACGTCGCGGGTTCGGACCCAGGCAGTCCGATGATTTTATTTAAGCCATTTGGATACCAGATGGCTTAAATAGAAATGTCTGACCCCACAATAGATATATTCTCTACAACGGTTATCGTCAAAGTCTTATATGGCCTAAGTTGCCGAAAAGACTGTATGAATGTGTGTGTGAATGTGAGTGTGAATGAGAAAAAAGTGTGAATGTTTTTTTCTAAAAAAAAAAAAAAAAAAAAATAATACAAAAAAAAAAAGCTCCAAGGGCAAAATATTTAACTTTTATAACTATTTTACTATGCAACGTCAATAATACTTTCTTTTTGATTTTAATGATAGCTAAGAAGTTATATAAAAAAAAAGTAATAGAATATAATTAATTTTAATTAACTATTTTCTCTAGTTTTTACTCTTTATGCATTTTAAACTCTTTTTTTTTTACTATTATAAAAAAAAAAAGATGGAGAAAAAATTCATTTAAGAATAAGGAATTTGCAGGTGGGAATTCACGCCTCGTCAATTTTGAGGTCGAATTTATACATTTTGCCTTGATTAAAAAAATTAAAAAAAAAAACTTTTAAATATTAACAAAGAAAAAATCTGGCGTGGCACAACACACAACTTTCTGTAAGCCTTCGGAGCTTGGTGTAGAGGTTAGCGTGCTAACCTCGTATACCAAACGTCGCGGGTTCGGACCCCAGGCAGTCCGATGATTTTATTTAAGCCACTTGGATACCAAATGGCTTAAATAAGAATGCCTGGACCCCATATATGTATATTAAATCAATAACGGTTATCGTCTAAAGTCTTAAATGGCCTGAGTTGCCGAAAAGACTGTGTGAATGTGTGTGTGACAGTGTGAGTGTGAATGAGAAAAAAAGTGTTAATGTTTAAAAAAAAAAAAAAACTTTCTGTAATTGAATGTTGTATTCTATACTTTCACACCAGATTTTTGTGCCGACATACATATTTCGTTTTCGCCAATACAAGATTTACAATTTATTAATAATAAAAATATTTATTTAATGTAAACAAATCCGCATGCAAGCACTAGAATTCTCGAATATTTTATATGCATAAAGCGGACCGTCTAGATTTTACAGGAAAATTATTTTCATCCCGAAATTCCTATAACTTTTTCAGTTATTACTTCCTAAAGTTACTATTTCTCCCATAGGAAATATATAGAGAAATATTTATGTATTCATTGCATTTGTGCATTCTATGAATCCTCAAGCAGGCATAATTTTTTTCATAATTAGGAAAAGGCGAGCCAGCTGGCGGGGGGTCCTGGGGGGTGAAGCCCCCCCGGCCAGGCGTCGCGACTAGTAATAATAATAATTAACTTACAAGGGGAGTGCATAGCCTTGATAACACCGATTTGAACGAAAATTTTTTTATGTGTAGTACTTGATGAAAAACGAATTCTGTTAAAGCGAGAGAACGCGTTTCTCAACGGTTCGTCTAAAAAAAATGTCAAAGATTTTGCCTGCATGCCTTAAGCCGTTACTAACAATAACATTTACAAATGTCGCGATGGCTAGATGGGTAGGGCGCATTCTTTGTAAACAAAAAATCCCGAGTTCGAATCTCTTCTTGTGCAACTATTTTTTTTTTTTGTGTAATTTATTTATTTTTTTGTTTCAGAATATTTTTTAATATTAATAAATAAATAAAAAGTTTTTTTTTTAATTATTGGCATTTAATTTTCAACATGTTCCATATATTTAAAGAAAATTCGAATGCTTTCTGTCAAAAATATAATATAAGGAAATATTTAATATTAGGCCTATACCAGAAATATATTACTATTAATTGGAAAATTGAAATAAATTAAAATATTGTCGTAACATGTTCAAAGTTCGGAAAATGAACGACCCAACTGTTTAAAACATAAATATTATTATAAATTTATTTATGTGTCTAATTAATCTCTATATATATAAAGAGAGAACTCACTGATTGGCTGACTTACAATCATCGCACAGCCTAAACTGTAAGGCCTAGAAAGTTGAAATTTGGCATGTAGATTACATTTGGGCCCTAGGCGTCATTTAAGAAGCCATTTTTCAAAATTCCAATTTTAAGGGCCCCAAATGGTCATTTATGTGTGAAATTTTGACTTTTTTTATTAATTTCTAAACCAGACAAAACACAATCATCGCACAGCCTAAACTGTATGGCCTAGAAAGCTGTAATTTGGCATGTAGATTACATTTGGGCCCTTGGCGTCATTTAAGAAGCCATTTTTCGAAATTCCCATTTTAAGCGCCCCAAATGGTCATTTATGGGTAAAATTTTGACTTTACAATAATTTCTAAACCAAAAAAGATATCGATTTGCTTTCTTCGCTAAAACCTTCTTTAGATAAAAATCTAAATTGGGTGTTTCAGGGTTTTTTGAAATTCGGCCCCTAAGTACCCCAAATCGCCAATTTAGGGAAAAACATAAAATTTTGACTTTACAATAATTTCTAAACCAAAAAAGATATCAATTTGGTTTCTTCGCTAAAACCTTCTTTAGATAAAAATCTAAATTCGTTGTTTCAGGGTTTTTTGAAATTCGGCCCCCTAAGTACCCCAAATCGCCAATTTAGGGAAAAAATTTTGACTTTACAATAATTTCTAAACCAAAAAAGATATCAATTTGGTTTCTTCGCTAAAACCTTCTTTAGATAAAAATCTAAATTGGGTGTTTCAGGGTTTTTTGAAATTCGGCCCCTAAGTACCCCAAATCGCCAATTTAGGGAAAAAATTTTGACTTTACAATAATTTCTAAACCAAAAAAGATATCAATTTGGTTTCTTCGCTAAATCCTTCCTTAGATAAAAATCTAAATTCGTTGTTTCAGAGTTTTTTGAAAATCGGCAGCCCCCCCCCCCCGAAATTTTTAATTCTTCTATTTCTTTAAATATTAACATGCTTTTTTTGGATTTAAAATTCTTGAATGAATATCTTTCAAGTGGTTTAAAGTTTTTTTTTTTAGCCCCCCCCCCTGAATTTTAAATTCTTCTATTTCTTCAATTATGAACATGATTTTTTGGATTTAAAATTCTTGAGTAAATATCTTTCAAGATATTTAAAGTTTTTTTTTTTTTTTTTTTGTGAACACCTCTACGAATTTTGGTGTGAACACCCCCCCCCCCGAATTTTAAATTCTTCTATTTCTTCAAATATGAACATGCTTTTTTGGATTTAAAAGTCTTGAGTAAATATCTTTCAAGTGGTTTAAAGTTTTTTTTTTTTTTTGTGAACACCTCTACGAATTTTGGTGTGAACACCCCCCCCCCGAATTTTAAATTCTTCTATTTCTTCAAATATGAACATGCTTTTTTGGATTTAAAATTCTTGAGTAAATATCTTTCAAGTGGTTTAAAGTTTTTTTTTTTTTTTGTGAGCCCCTCTCGAATTTTGGGTGAACCCCCCCCCCCGAATTTTAAATTCTTCTATTTCTTCAAATATGAACATGCTTTTTTGGATTTAAAATTCTTGAGTAAATATCTTTCAAGTGGTTTAAAGTTTTTTTTTTTACCCCCCCCCACCCCCGAATTTTAAATTCTTCTATTTCTTCAAATATGAACATGCTTTTTTGGATTTAAAAGTCTTGAGTAAATATCTTTCAAGTGGTTTAAAGTTTTTTTTTTTTTAGCCCCCCCCCACCGAATTTAAAATTCTTCTATTTCTTCAAATATGAACATCCTTTTTTGGATTTAAAATTCTTGAGTAAATCTCTTTCAAGTGGTTTAAAGTTTTTTTTTTTTAGCCCCCCCCACCGAATTTAAAATTCTTCTATTTCTTCAAATATGAACATGCTTTTTTGGATTTAAAATTCTTGAGTAAATCTCTTTCAAGTGGTTTAAAGTTTTTTTTTTAGCCCCCCCCCACCCCTGAATTTTAAATTCTTCTATTTCTTCAAATATGAACATGCTTTTTTGGATTTAAAATTCTTGAGTAAATATCTTTCAAGTGGTTTAAAGTTTTTTTTTTAGCCCCCCCCCCCCCCCCCCGAATTTTAAATTCTTCTATTTCTTCAAATATGAACATGCTTTTTTGGATTTAAAATTCTTGAGTAAATATCTTTCAAGTGGTTTAAAGTTTTTTTTTTAGCCCCCCCGAATTTAAAATTTTTCTATTTCTTCAATTATGAACATGATTTTTTGGATTTAAGATTCTTGAATAAATATTTGTCGAAGAATATAAAGTTTTTTGTGTTATGCCCCCTTCCCCGAATTTAAAATTCTTCTATTTCTTCAATTATGAACATGATTTTTTGGATTTAAAAGTCTTGAGTACCTAAATATCTTTCAAGTGTTTTAAAGTTTTTTTTTTTAGCCCCCCCCCCGAATTTAAAATTCTTCTATTTCTTCAATTATGAACATGATTTTTTGGATTTAAAATTCTTGAATAAATATCTTTCAAGATGTTTTAAATTTTTTTTACCCCCCCTCCTCCCCGAATTTTTTGTTCTTCTATTACTTCAAATATGAACATTCTTTTTTTTAAATATCTTTCAAGTGGTTTAAAGTTTTTTGTGTAATGCCTCCCCCCCCCGAATTTTTTATTCTTATATTTCTATGTGATGTGCCTCTTAACCATATTCGATTTTTTGCCCATACCATGAAAACCGTTGGTTTTACTAAAGAATGTTAAAGGACTTTTTCTTAGTAAATTTAATGCTCTTCAAAAAATTACTGATAAACTTTTTTTGTTGGACTAACGTTCTAGGAGTTACAGATGTTAATAGTCAAATTTAGGGGAATTGATGAACTTTAGGGCCGATGAGGCAGGTCTTATCGTTATCCGATCGAGCTCAAACTTTCTCAATCTACTTTTTACACCAATTGTCAACTTTTAAGAGGTTCCCGCCGAAAATACAGCCAAAACAATTTTCTCCCCTTATACCTTACAACCATCCTAATGAACATGCTTTTTTGGGTTTAAAATTACTGAATAAATATTTGCCGAAGAAGCGAAAATGCAGTCCATATATGTAGGAATGAAAATAATTTTTCTGGTACGGTTAAATGTGGCCAGAATATAGACATTATAGCTGGTATGATCCAAATACGCCTTACAAAATGATCCTGTATTACAAAAGAGCGCTTTTTTAAGAAAGTACTTTACAGCTATTTACTATTTCTGTAATTGGCCCTTTATTTAACACAATAAATAAAGAAATAAATTATTTAGTTACTACTTATCTTTGTGATAGTAATAAATTCATATCATTTTATAATTTGCAAATTACGTTTATTACCTTAGCGTGATTTCCTAAGCTTTTTCGAAATTCTATTTTTAAGAGCATTAAATTCTCATTTTGGAGTTTTTTTTTTTATATTCACTTTTTAAAGTGTTGAGATATCAATTTGTTTTTGCGGTAAAGAAGAATCGAAACATTGAGAATTGACCACGAGTTAAGAACGTTTAAGGTCCGTGAATTTCAGGTTTTCAACGATGGCCGTCCAAGAAACATGCTCGCATCTACCAAATTTGTGCAACGATTTTTTTATTTTCGCTCATTATATTTGTTGACCTTTAGGTATTATTTACAACTTAATGCTAATATGTTAATTAAAAGTTTTTTATGTGTCCAATTAATAGTAATATATTTCTAGTATAATATTAAATATTTCCTTATATTATATTTTTGACAGAAAGCATTCGAATTTTCTTTAAATATATGGAACATGTTGAAAATTAAATGCCATTAATTAAAAAAAAAACTTTTTATTTATTTATTAATATTAAAAAATATTCTGTATAACAAAAAAAAAAATAAATAAATAAATTACACAAAAAAAAAAAAAAATAGTTGCACAAGGAGAGATTCGAACTCGGGCATTTTTTGTTTACAAAGAATGCGCCCTACCGATCTAGCCATCGCGACTTTTGTAAATGTTATTGTTAGTAACGGCTTAAGGCATGCAGGCAAAATCTTTAACATTTTTTTTTAGACGAACCGTTGAGAAGCGCGTTCTCTCGCTTTAACAGAATTTTTTTTTCATCAAGAACTACACGTAAAAAAATGTTCGTTCAAATCGGTGTTATCCTCCCCTTGTCAGTCTTGATCGGTGGTCATTTTTTATTAATTTCATGGTTGAAAATATACTGATAATGATTAAATTAAAATAAAAAAATATTAATTTTCAATTTTAGAAATGCTTGGCGGGCCGCATAAACATGTTTAACGGCCCGCGGGTTTGCCTATCCCTGGCCTAAGCCATGCTGGCAAAATCTTTAACATTTTTTTTTAAGACAAACGGTTGAATAGTGCGTTCTCTCGCTTTAACAGAATTTGTTTTTCATTAACAAGTACTACACATAAAAAAAATTCGTTCAAATTGGTGTTATGAAGGCTATGCACTCCCCTTGTTAGTTCAATTTAAATAAAAAACATTTTTAGATTATATTTTATTAAATGAGTTTAAAGAATTTAAATAGCAATTGCCGACTAACCATTTAACGTCTAAGAATGCATTCAACAGGTAGGAATCACTACACACTTGACTAGGAAATGATTATCTACATGAATTAGTTCCCAAATCCAATCAATTTTTCCTCTTTTTTTTTCTGTTCTTTTACAAAGAGACCCTATTAATGCAGTGACTTCACGTGTATAATCATGTGAGTCATGCATCGATCGTGTCAAAACACCAAGGAAAGACAATTGCAACAAAAACCAACCAACCCCCCACCTCTGCACCCACAAAGCAACTGTCCAGTTGCAGAGAGGGTCAGTTAGTGAGTCAATCACCTGCCTCAAAACAGACGAGACATGATCAAGGTATGTACGTATGTGCTTGTTGGATATTTTATTTTGCAATGGATTGCATTTAGAAAGATCCATTTTTTTTTTTTTTGCAATTTATTTTGATATAGGCTATTACATGATTGTTGTCACGCTAGTGCAAGGATTGGAGTCACAATATCTGTTCTATATAAATAACAAAAATGTAAAGGGCTCGAGATAATTCTTTCAGATTCTTAAGTAAAATGACCTCCTGAATCCAAATATGACCTTCGTTTTCCCCCAGCAAGTACCGTTTTCGGGGGGGGAGCCCTCTACTTATTTCCACCCCTTTTCGTTAATTATAGGGCCATGAATCAAATTTGGAGGGATGAAAAGGAATATTTTAGCCTTAACATTTCTTCAGAAGGTCTAGAGAAGTGAAAAGTTAAAAAACATTAACATTTGGACCCAAGGGGGGATGTGGGGGAGGATTTTGTCCCTTAAAATGCAAAAAAATCATTAAAAATGATCGATTTTTTCACTGATTTTCTACATATTCCAGCGGACAGACCCACCTCACCCTTCCTTAAACATCCCTCAACTAAAAAAAAATATATAGGACAAAGCGGGTGGGGTGTGGGCGATTCCGAAGCCCTTGCAAG